>JAXIVD010004115.1:7500-35000 GCA_036785275.1 Cancer borealis | reverse complement strand
GAGGAGAAGATGGGAGTGGAAGAAAAGGTCATTGGGTGGTTGATGAAGTACTGCTGAAACACAGAGGATGTAATCAGAGGTTGTATGTGGTGAGGTAGATGATGTGGCAGGTATCATTGGTCAAGGTTTATTAATCTTTTTAAATTTTATTGTTGTCTCATGACCTAGACAATCATTTGCAGAAACTAGAACTTTTCCTTGACAAACTTACTCAAGCTGGCTTCAAACTTAATTTACGCAAATGCAACTTCCTGAAGTCACATATTCAGTTTCTGGGATATTCACACTTCTGACTGTAAGGTCTTAGCTGTTAGAAAAATTTCCCCATTCCAAAGTCAATGGACTATGTTCGTTCCTTTTTGGGTCTTGCTGATTTCAACCAAGCTTTCGTAAAAAAAATTTCAGCCATTGTCTTACTTTTAATTAATTTTCTCAAGAAAGATGTTTCCATTATGTGGCAGGATGCTTTGATGCTTTTAATCATGCACTTAGTCGCCTGTCTTTTCCTTCCCAGACAACACCTTGCCTTTCACCATATGTACTGGCGCATTGGCCCTTGGCATTGGTGCTGTGCTAATGCAGAAAACAGGTCAACTGAGAGCAAGTACTGTTACAATCTAAACGCTATAGCAGTCATTTTGGAGTCTCAAACATTATAGGGAAATGATTCTGTGTTATCCTATCGCAGTCTATACTGACCATTTAGGAGTGATTCATCTTTTTCAGGATAAAAACCTTACCTTGACAGATGGTATATCACTCTACAAGAGTTCAACAATGTCCTTAAGTACTTACCTGACAAAGCAAATGTTATTGCAGACACACTTTCGTGATATGTTGCTGTTGTCTCAGTCACTAAAATTTTAAATAATTATTTTAAAGACGTTTCTGCAACTCAACGTCAAGATTCGTTGTAGTCCACAGTCTTGAATCTGGTGACAATTTTGACTTCCCTAAGCTGCCTCTTCCCTGGTCTCACTTTTTCTTGCCAGATAGTCTTCTTTATCGTTCTGTTTCTGTCACTAATGAAAATACACTTTAACTTGTCATTCCTTTGAGTATAATTCCAACTGTTTAGCAACTTGTTCATGACCCTCCACAAGCAGGTCATCCTGGGTGTGACAAGTCTCTGGCTATAGTTCGCAAATGCTACTACTGGCCCACAATGAGGATAGATATTACTAACCATGTAGTCCAAAGTATTTCTTATGCACAGATAAAAGGTACTATGCATACTGGACCTATACTAGAGTAACATATGCCTTCTGGTCTCTTTTGAGATTATAGCTATTGATCTTTTGCATCTGTCTGGCAGTCACCAAAATTCCTCTTATGTCCTAGTCTGTGTTGAAAATTTCAGTAATTTTGTAGTCTTGGTTCATTTACCTAACAAGTTCGCTAAAAATATAGCACACAAATATATTTCTCACCCTGTCTGTCTTTATAAAACTTCTGTTTTGTTAAGTAACAATGGTACATAATCTAAGAACTAATTTCTACATAACATTTGTCATCAGTTAACATTTAGCATACTTTCAGTACTGCTTGCTATACCACTTCAATTGGCCTAGTTGAGAGACCAACAAACTTTTGGAAACTCTCCATTATGTCAACTCAATGATACTTGGGAAGATTGGCTTGGAAAGATTGGTTCAGTGAATTTGTTCATTGGCAAAACCACACATTGTTGTTTATGGCTTCGATAAATGCTTGCTGTATAACTTTCGTCTTCTTTAGCCACCTGCTCGGTTTGCCAAAGATAGCTTCTAGCCAAACCACTTCCCATTAGCCTCAACATTGGACTATTCTAATTATACCTACCATTGGTCCTAACGAGGTCAGATAAACAAACTTCTACTGTAAAGTAATCAATTACTTATTACATTAACTAAAGATAATACTTACAAAAATCAATATAAAAACTAAAGTAACAAGGAAATATCACAGTAAATAATTTGCATGTAACCTACACCTTTTGAGGGAAAAAGGATTTGCATTGACTTTTAAACAATCAGTTCCCAAGTATCCACTCAGGTATTTATGAGTAAACAGTCCTGAAATTTCATAGTATGTTGTTAGTAACAAAGAATTTAGTTTTATAATCACAAGACATTATATTTTGCAAATAATAATTTTGACCTTCAATTTGCTGGAAATATCATCATCCTGGTGTGAAGTCCAGCAGGTTGAACAAATTACACAGAACTATATTGTTAGGAATACTTCAATCTTCATATTAAATATTGTCATGGAATGTGTTGCTATAGAAACTTCTATATTCTTCCATTCACTTTTCACTTTTACCAGTAATGTACATTTGAAAAATGATATTTTGGTAAAGAAAAAGAAGAAAAAATAAATAAAAGAAGCTGAAACAAGACACATTTAACCAGGCTAGACTGTACTGTTCATTATCCTAACTATGTTGCCAGTCTACCTTTGATGCCTCATTCCCTCTAGGAACTTCCTCCAGGGAAGTGGCTATGAAAAGTACATATTTATGCCCAGCCATGCACAAAGCGATTGTGAATCCTGGCCTTAAACAATAAAAATATCATCTGCATCCTTCTCTTTGTTGCTCTGACGTAGTGACTCAAGACCCATAAGCATCTGAACATTGCCCTGCACAGTGAGCTGTCCTGAAAGGTATGCTTGCAATGGTGCCAATGTTCCCTCCAGGATTGCCATAAGGTCATTCTTGGCAATGGTTACTGCCACATCTGGAGTGACATTGGGTAGATCACCCTCGACTACTTGTCTCACTCCTGGAAGAAAGACCGAGTTTGAATTTTTGTAACTTTGCATTTTAGACTCTATAATTGGATTAAAGTATAGCTTAATGACAGAGAGCAAAGGATTCAAATAAATGGTAGGAAATCCAATTGGGGTGACTTTCCTACGTTCACACAAGAAGTTTTCGCCAAGATATCAGGACACACAATGATATAGTCAATAAACTTTGTAGCAAAAACGTTAAAGACATGAAAAGGTAACCATAGTTGTTGTATTTCCCTGAAAACCAAGCCAGATTTTTCAACATCTTGTAACACAACAAGGGTTTTTCTCGTACAGTGGAACCTCAGTTTTCGTGATTAATCCGTTCTAAAAGGTCTGACGAAAACCAAATCGCATGAAAACTGAAGCAATATTTCTCATAAGAAAAAATGTAAATCCAATTAATATGTTCCAGACACCCAAAAATATTAAGAAAAAATATGGCTCCAAACTGCATAGTAAATAATACATATGACAGTAAATGCATCCGTAGATCCAGATATATTTCACCCACAGTCAACTTAGGACTGTATAGGAGAAAGAGAAGCGAAGCAGCTAACGTGTTGTTGACTTGACTGTGGGAAGGTAGATTGTGAACTGGTGGTGGATTGGTAGGAGAGCATCTCATTGGGTACCGCTGTGACGTCAGTTAAATATTGTGACGTGAAACTATAGTTTTACATTCAGAAAACAATGAGAAATAAATATAAATGATTAATGAAATGGATAAATGAACACTTAACATCACTTTTACCTTTATTGAAGACTCTTGTTGCCTTACCACACAGTGTATGCAAGTTTGCTTCTTGAATTCGTTGAACCAGCCTCTGCTGGCCTTAAATTCACTAACAGCAGCACTCGTTTCAGGCATTTTCTTTGCAAAATCCACATGCAACAGCCTTGCCTTTTTACAAATTATTGCCTCCGAAACATTATCTCCCGCTAACTGTTGTTCATTGATCCACACCATCAACAACTTCTCAACATCTTTGATTGTTTGTGATCTCTGTTTCATTAGCACATTTACCCCTTTCACAACATCAGCTTCCTTGATTTCTTTTTTCTTCGCCAGAATGGAACTGATCATAACATCAGCTTCCTTGATTTCTTTTTTCTTTGCCAGAATGGAACTGATCACATCATCAGCTTCCTTGATTTCTTTTTTCTTTGCCAGAATGGAACTGATCACAACATCAGCTTCCTTGATTTCTTTTTTCTTCGCCAGGCTGGAATTGATCACAACATCAGCTTCCTTGATTTTTTTTTTCTTCGCCAGGATGGAATTGATCACATCAGCTTCCTTGATTTTTTTCTTCTTCGCTAGGATGGAACTGATCACAACATCAGCTTCCTTGATTTTTTTTTCTTCGCCAGGATGGAATTGATCACATCAGCTTCCTTGATTTTTTTTTTCTTTGCCAAGATGGAATTGATCACATCAGCAGCTTCCTTGATTTCTTTTTTCTTCGCCAGGATGGAACTGATCATTGATGCAGTGGTGGCTCGTAGCTGGAATTAATGGGGGTGCTGCTTCAGAAAAATTTTAGCCATTGTTTTAATAGTGTAAAAAGGTCAGCACTGCGTGAGTGACAGTACTCTCTCCCTTGCGTGCAGCTTCCTATCTTGGACATGTGTGCATGGGCACAAAATGTGAATTAAATAGAATAGCTGAAAGCAGAATAATAATCTAATTCTACAATTTATCACATTCAAGAATATGGTGCACGGTTTTTAAGCACAACACACGCGGAGTCAAAAAGCAACACTACTTCCCGCTAGCTCACCAGGGTCGGCAGTCGGCACTGCGTGAGCTACAGTGCTCTCTCTCCCCCTAGTGGCTTGGTCCCATCTCGGACATGTACAGCCAAGCACGGCGTTGCTGGAACTGTGAAGCGCACAGTTCAATATAAGAATGTTTGTATTATTTTCATAAACTAGGGGATGGCTACTGACATTAAGCTTAAGGATTATATAATGTACATGTATAAAGAAAGAATTAAAGAAAAAAGGGCTCATTATATTGAATGTTATCGATAATATCGAGTGGAAAATAGGGGATGCTGCAGTTCCGCAGTGCCTGTACACGAGCCGCCACTGCTTCCTGTACATCTTGGCAAGATCGGCCACGCGTACGCCACTTCCGTACTTTCCTATGAGTTCTTTCTTGAATACTACCGTGTTTCTTGCCTTCTTCATCAAAGGGTTGGCACTTGGAACTTTCTTTGGCCCCATGGTGGCTTATTTAGCAGTTGCACTCAATAAACAAGCAAAAAAACAATGGATCATTACGAAATGTTTCGGATGATGCTCACTCAACAAGAAACAAAGGCAGACTGAGTGACAACGCATGGGATGCTTTGAGTGGGCGCTCTATTCCGGGAAATGAGTGGCCGAGTCACACGGGCAGGCGGACGAATTTGGTACTGACCATTTTCAACTGTACGAAAACCAAGTGGATGTACAAAAACTGCAAATAAGTGGGAAAAATCTTTGAAAACCGAATCGTACAAAAACTAGGGCTTACGAAAACCAAGGTTTGACGGTATAATAAAAAAAAGGGCCAAAATAAATCCCGCCTGTCCTCTAAAAAGGCTTAAATTATGTTTTAAGTTTTAGAAACTTGCTCCTTTTTACCAAGTCAGTTTGTCTTTTGGCTTAAAATTCATGTAATGCAATGTACATATAATATACACAAGGCAACTGGGGCCAGGGGACAGTCCTCACCTGAAGATGAGAGATCTAACCCATTGTTAATTATTTACTTTTGTACTGCGGCACCACTCTCAGCTTCAAGGAAATTAAAGATTTTTGTGGCTACACCATGCGAACCCATAGTTGTGTGTCCCTATGCAACAACAGAGATGGATATAATAAACTCATCTCAACACAAGGACGTCTTCTGTGGCGAAATTTACTGCAATTTTGTTTTCGGCCTTTTCGGTAAAAGACATACTGACGTACTAAAAAAAGAGTACATTTCTAAGACTTTATTAGAGGGGGTATTTTCAAGTTTCCTAAATATTTTTTACAAAATTTATTGACTACATCATTGTGTGTCCTGATATCTTGACGAAGATTTACTTGGATGAAAGTAGGAAAGTCGAGATAATTAAAGGCTCATTTCAGGCGAAGGGCCCTCTGACCTGTGAGACATCTGGTGGAAGACTCTGCACAGAAGTCCCTCATTAAACAGAATGCATGAGTGGGCTGTTAAATAGCAAATGTACTTTAATATCAGCAAGTACAATACGATTCATGTAGACAGACACAACACAAGAAAGATATACCCTGAACGGAACAGACAGGAAAATCGAACTCGGAAAAAGACTTAGGTGTGTTGGAGAGTCAGAACCTGAGGGCCAGAGAGCAGTGTATTATTGCTAGGAACAGAGCTAACAGGGTACTGGGTTTCATCGCCAAGAGCATAAGTAATAGATCAGCAGATGTTATCCTAAGACTTTGGGTTAGTTAGGCCTCATTTAGATTATGCTGTGCAGTTCTGGTCTCTGTACTATAGAATAGACAAAGTTGAGCTAGAAACAGTACAAAGAAGAATGACTAAAATGATTCAGGGGATAGGGAAACTAACATACAAAGATAGGCTAAAACACCTCAATCTACACTTTTATGAAGACGTAGGATATGGGGAGATCAGATAGAAGTGTTTAAATGGGTCAAGGGCTTCAACAGAGGAGATATAAACAAGGTTCTCATAGTCAAAGAGCAAGTAAGAACACTAACAAATGGTTTTAAACTAGATAAGTTCAAATTCAGGAAAGAGATAGGAAAAAATTGGCTCACTAATAGGATAGTAGAGGAGTGGAACAAATTCAGCAAGCATGTGGTAAGTGCAAAGACAGTAGATATTTTTAAGAAAAGGTTAGACACATACATGGATGAAGAAAGTGTTAGGCGCACAGGAGCTGTCTTGAGTAGGTCAACTAGCTTCTTGCAACCTTATTTTCTTATGTTCTTAGAGGAAATTTCATACATTCTGAACTATCATGAATAGATATTCTTGTCTGGAGATCAAATTGATATATTAATGTGACAACACTGGTCTTTTATAAACTTATGCACAAATGCAGTCATTCAAATGCATTAATATCTTTAGCCGTGTTAACTGTTCCTATATTTGAATTCAGTGAAGTGTTTAATCCTGACTGTACTATATTTGTCCTGTCTGACTTGGCTGTATTTTCCATATAAAATGTGACTGATCTTATATTAGTATTCCACATCCGTTCCTTCTTGATGATGATGATGAGTGATGTTAAACTCTATCCATTACATTCTTCTTGTGCCTCCACGGTATGATTATTCTCCCCATTCTTCTTTAAGATGCACAATCTGGTTTGAAGAATACTGTCACCGTATTCCTTGTTATGAATGGCAACTAAAAGGAAAACTACAGGAAAACTTACACTTAGCTCTCCATCCACCCTCACACAAGCATTTGCCTCCACATAAAATGCCATGTACCCCAGTAGAAATATAATTCCATTCTCAAAATTTATTCATCTCAATCCAGCATGTCCTAAATATCTTAATACGGCATTGCAAAGTTATGAAAGTATATCATTTTTGTCATAATCTTGGAAGAAAAAGCACAATACCACCAGTAAGTTGCTCAAAAATTTCAAGGAAATTTTGCAAATGCTGATGAGTGCCTTGAATGGAATAACTCCCCATCATGAATTCAAATAAAACCAACACTTACCATTGCCAACAAAGATGATGAAGATTCCTCCTTCGGTGCCCTCCACTTGCAACCTGTATATACCATGGGCCAGATCTGCACCACCTCCTCCAGTGATGAGCCCCTGCAGGTGCCGCCCCAACTTTGAATGTGGTGACCGACTGCTGGTGACTGTACGGGATGTGTAAGAAACATGAAAGATGGTCGTTATTAGGTTTTCATATTTTGTAGGAATGGGTTGTATGCCTATCGTTTTGATAAAATAAATATTTTAGGGAGCTTCAGTAGACAATCTGTTTCTCAGCTGAGGAATTAAAAACAAACTACTGTGAAAAAAGTAATTAGCAACACACACATTCTGGTGCCTTAAATGCAAAACAAAATGTCTAGGGTTTCATCATTCTGGAGTTAGTGACCTTAAAATCAAACCTTAATTAGCAGATGATATATTTTGTTGAACATTGAGTGGGCCTGTGTGTCTTCATGATGTTTATTCTTCACTTCATTGAGGAAGCCAAAGCAGTGGTCGTACAGTGGTCAAGCGTTCGGGTATGCGAACCTTGGGTCCCGGGTTCGATCCCCTGATATCCGCTGGCCACTTGTCATTATTTGGTATTATCGCCAAGTGGCCAAAGATTACCCAAATTGCTGCCATAATGTCCTCAGACGGGACTTACAATGTTTATATGCATCTGAGGCTTTAGCGACAATACCCTCTCATCATTCTCAACATATTCAAGAGAGAACAAAATTTTGAGGCATCACTATAAAAAATCTAAAAACCTACACCAAATAACAGGCAAGAGACAAGTTCATTCTGTCTCTGTAAAGCCTACTGGCACCAACAGTTTGTGATATAGAAAAAAAAAATCAAGAAGGATAAAGCTCAATTACACTAAAATCCTACTATCCATTTTTCACTTGTAGTAAATATTTCATGTTAGGAGAAAAGAGCAATCTGCTGCAAATTCAAACTGACCACAGCACACAGCTAAAGAGACGTTCTTTTCATCCCCACGTTCATGACCAATTTGGTTCATCAACTAATGCCGCATAGAAGTAAAGTCAAACGGGAATTTTGAAAATAAATGTAAAAAAACTTAAAAGTTCACTTAACATATAAATGGAAATATCATTGGAATTACACATATTAAGAAATGGAGAGTGGGAGAGAAGGATGTGCATAAGAAGAGAATGGGAGGAGAAACTATAGTAAGAAGAGGTTGTGGAACAGCAATTTTAAAAGTGAGAGAATTGGTGGAATTTGGCAAAACATCAAAAGGAAAGGAGATGTGGTGTCAGAAAAGTGACGGTAGGTCTGATTCTGCATAAAGGCTTTCTACTTAGGAGGAATGAGAGGCACCAGAGCCAGGCATGATCATGGATGATGGTCAAGTAAGACTAAAAGAGAAACAGAAGCTGAGGAATACCTATGACAACCGTGGTCAAGAGTACAAAGGACTGAGGCATCATGTAGTTGAAGAAGTGTATTACAGTCAATACCAAAAAACACATGAGAATTTGTAGTAAACAGAGATAGCAAAAAACATTTTCTTTAATGGATGAAGATATGTTCCTTCCAGGTTAGTCTGGAATAAAAAATTAGGTCATGGAATTTTATAGAGGATCCATCGGAATTGTAAAGGAGTCCCATAAAGAGAAAGGGAGGATGAAGTTACCGTGCAGAAATGAGTGAAGAGAATAGAATAGGATTTTGTAGTAGAAAACAGAAACCATGATTAGTGGCCCAAGAGGAAGTTGTTGAAATAACAGATTGCATAAGATGTTGGAATGTTGAGAGGGAGGACTCAGAGCATTAGAAAGGATAATAATTACTTAAAAGGATGATTGAACTTCAGTTGGGAGAGGAGATATATCATAAATTGCAATAAGGAATAACGTGGTGATAAGGGCATATCCATGAGGGACATATTCTAAATGAGTGAAAAAAGACGAATGTGGCAACTCGGACAAGAATCTTCCTATTACGGAGTAAGGACTGAATAAACAAAACCATGTTACCAGTAATATTGCGGAAGAATAAATTATGTAAAATGATACCTCCCAGTAGTATCATATGCTTTCTTCAGATCAAAAAAGACTGCAAGGACTTATTCTCAATTCATAAAAGCTGTTAGGAGAGGCGATAGTACAGTGGTCAGCATTCGGGCATACAAACCTGGAGTCTCGGGTTTGAGTTCCGACATCTCCTGGCCACTTTTCTTTTTTTGGTATTACTGCCGAGTGGCCAAAGACTACCCAAATTGCTGTCATCCTGTCCTCAGATGGGACTTACAATGTTATATGCATTTGAGGTTGTAGCAGAAATAGCCTCTCTTGTTCTCAACTTGAGAGAGAACGTAAACATTTGAGGCATCACTATAAAAATCTAAACCTATGCCAAATAATGGGCAAGAGGCAAGTACATCTTAGCCTCCATGAAAGCTTACTGGCATCAACGGTTTGTGATGTAGAAAAAAAATATAGGCTAATGTATCAGTAGTACTCCTAGCTAAATGGAATCTATGTGGTGGCCTAGTGGTTAGCGTGCAGGCATGACAAACTCAGAATCCTGAGTTCGAGTCCCAGCACGGGCTGGCCATTTTTCTTTGCAAAACCGTTGAATGGCTGAAGATCACCCACATGCTGCCATCAGTACTATCTTTGACTGGGACTGCAACGTGAAATGCAATGAGGAGCATCCGTGGGCAGCATGAGCCTCTCAACAAGAAACGAGGCATCACTTAAAAAAAAAATCTAGCCTGGGCTACTAACAGGTGGAGGCTGACCATCCAAGCCTCCAACAAGCCTGTCAGCGCCACACAAGATCAAAGTTGACCATGCATTCTAACACATCCTCAATTTTCGTCTTCTGCTATGTAATCAATGATACTCTTATGCTCACCTGTCTCATCTCTCCTCCATGTGTATCTGTGAATCATTTTATGCTGAAAAGGTGTTTGCTAAGAACTACTCCCTTCCCACACATGTGTCCACCAGTTACTCACCCATTTTCATTCACTCTATCCACGTCCAAATTTCTCGCCACACCTGCTACCTCACTATTTTCAACCTTTCCATTCATATCTCCAAATAACATTATTCTACTCCCTCTTCCAATCTCTATCAGACACCAAATCACATAATTCCAGAACTTCCTCATCTCCTCTCATCCCTTTTCACTTCATGCATTTATAGGTGCATACAGACAGATCCTTGCATGTTTCACTATTCCTACCTTCCCACCTGATCACACTATCCTGGACCCATTCCATCCATGCGCCGCTGTGCCTTCCCATATCCTTGGAGACATTAGAAGTGTACAACTCTCCTTTTCTCTTGCCTTGCTTTTGTCATCCACACCACTCCTCCATCCATCCCCTCCTATACCTCACTCACTCCCTTTCATACAATCAATCACTCCACAACCTTTAATATGGGTTTCTTGTATCTGCATAATGTCTAACCTTCCTTCTTCAAACTCTTCACTAGTTCTTTTCTTATTAAAGCACTCAGGCCATTCACATTAATTGATCCACTCTCATACTTTTCCCCTCCCATGGCAAGGTGGAAGAGCTTTTCTGCCCATAGCCATTTTGTACTCCCCACTATGGTGCCACTGGCAGCTGGCAAAGCTAACGCAGTGCATGTAAGATCGAACAGATTCTCTTAATTCATATTCTGTCTTTATGTGCGAGAAACACTTCAAATGTATGATTCTACACTTATTTGTGTTCAATCATTATGAGATAATATCAAAGCAAGAAGCATGTGGTGGGGGCCACAAGAGTTCTGCAATACCTGTGGTGTGTAAAAGGCGTCAAAAGGGACAGAACGTAGAGTCTGGGACGCCCCTTCTCTGTATACTACAAAAAGACAAGGCACTAAGGATGTGGGGAGAGTAATGTCTCCACACACTCTGGAATGCCTTGTCTTGGTTACCTTCCTTTAAGGGGATAAAAGCTTGGTATATAGATAGATAAATATAAAACAAAGAAGCAGAAAAGAAAATTACAAAAAATAATAAAATAAATAAGATAAAAGATAATTAAGCCCTTTCTGTTTCATTCTTGTCTCATTGAAAATACAAAGTTCCTGAGACGAGCTCTCATCCTTCTGCCCTCAACCCTATTTGTCACCTTTAGAGACATATGAAAGATGGTGGAGATATGTGTTATTGTTGAATGTTATTAAAGTTGTTATAAGTGAATATAATATTTTCAAAGGAAGTAAATAGACCTCTGGAATGTTTTCATAATTTTACAAACTTCCTGAAAGATGTCTTATGTCTTATTTGCAACACTTCATTTATGGCAGATCATAACCGAGACATATGGGTGGGAGTACCTTGACGATTCTGTTGGGATGATGGCTGAAGGGTGTGGTCAGAGACAGCCAGCTGATCTGTGGTGGAAACATGAGGGTTAGAATGAACCACTCCTCACCAACCTCTGACTTGAGGGGCAAGGAGGGAGCAAAAGGAATAAGCAAATTGAATTGGATAAATTATGCAAAAACGTAAATCATAAATACTAGAGGTCAAATAGTAAAAAATGATGTCTTCACCTAAAAAGAAGAGCATGTTTACCAAATCAAATATCATACCAAAAAAGCATCATCTCAATTGAATATAATCATAAATAATAATCTAAGCTATAAAAAGATACAATCAGTTTACAAAATGAAATTATTCTCTTGATTTTCATGCAGCAAAATACTAAACATTTACAGTGCAGTATGTAAAGGGGCTGATTTCTTCTTTTCATCTCACATCTTTAGATATTATTCAGGCTACTTTGTTTATTGAAAATGCAATATATGTTTCTTAAGTCATTCTTGTGATTCAGTGTTATCTATCTATCTGCCCTGTGTAGGGCTATGAATATGATCCCATCTTTATGTAATAAATCTAATAAAGAAAGGCTGGCATGACTAAGCATGTTCTCTCGAGAAATGTTGCCTCTGAGGAAACCTTATGGAATATTCTAAAATACTTCAATGGATTACAAATGTTGACGCAAATAAACTGTTTTCAATTGATGATGAGAAGTAACGGAGTAAAACCAAGATCTAGACAAATACAACTCGACTCCACTAAATTCTTTTTTTTATCAATGACGTTGTTTAAGAGTGGAAGAATAAGCTTCCACCTTTCATGGTGTAGTATACCAGAAAAAATTTCTTTTAAACTCAAACTCAACAACTATCTCCTACAACAATGCTTCCGATGGAGGCTATATGACCTGGCGTACTGCTGGCTGTTTGACTATGTTGCTTCTGACTAGTATAATTGTGATCATGTTTGCATTAAAAAGCATTTACTCTCGGTTAAGGACAGACCACCTAGTCTGGACCATTTGGTCTGTGAAGTCTCAGTATTTATGTAATTCTATATACCAGTCTGTTATCCCTCTAGAGGTGGGTAGCTAGGATAAGGCATGCTTACCCATGCACATACACTCCTCTAATTAACCCCAAGGCCCCCTGAATAGAAGAGAAGTGCACTTTGCCCAACACAGCGTGTCAGGTGTCACACAAATGGGGGTTAAGGGTCATGTACACAACATGGTCCTAGGGTTTACCCTTGCCACTTTATATCGAACTCATGCCCTCTCTCTCATCAGACCTGATCTCATCCAAGGGTCACACCAGATGTGCGAGAATCTCCTCGTTGGGTCTCCAAGTTGGTGTCATTTCTCATGCATTAACCACAGTTCTCTATTAACTTCTGTCAATAATCCTTGACTTAACTGTCTCTATTCCCACATCTAGAGTAATCTTGGATCCTGGATATTTAAAATATTCCACTTCCTCACAGTTCAGCATTCAATGAAACATTCATTCTTCTGCCACCCGTCAGCTGAATTCTTTTTCCACCATCAACGTCCATCACCCTTATGCCATGACGGCTATTGAAATTCCTGAGCCACCAATCAGAAAACTTTATTTGTCTCAATGTTAATTTTTCTCTTATAATTTTGTGCCTTTTCTATGATGATGGGCCCAGAGATAGGCTTACCCTCATAACGTTTGTCTTTGAACCAGTCATAAAGGGCTTCATCCAGGGTTTCCAGGGCGGATTTTCTTAGAGTTCATAGTTTCCCCAACACTAGCATAGCCCTTCAACTCTTTACTCTACTTTTTGATGTCATAAATAGTAGAATGGCCAATGTATTCATGTGCTAAAATCAACACTTTCACACCTCTCATAACATTTCTAGTTTATCACTAATTGTTAGTCACATGCTTACTTTTTAACCCTGACTTACGTGATGGTGTGGGAGCCTTGGTAAGGGTGGGATATCAACATAAAGTAAGTAAATTATACAGGAGTAAACACTGCAACCAAAGCAAGGCAAGAGGAAGAGGAAGGCGGCTATGCATTGGGATAATTCGGTTCGGCACATTTCCCTTTTTTATTAATTTATCTAATATTGTTTTTCACCGAATTTTCCAAAATTGACCGTTTTTAAAATAGCTGAACCATCAGGTTGGCCAGAGTATCAGGAGCCAAATTAAAGGACTTTTACTGTACAAAAACCCCATGTTTCAATTCTCTGCTTCCTTGCAAGTATTAAATTTAAAAGGTGACTGATAATCAACTATCAATGATGGGAAGGTGTAATGCTACCATGCACCCCTGATATCACTTGCTTCTTACTACACTACTGTAATTTTTATTGGACTGCATGGGGAAAAAAACATGGTTTTAGCTTTAGTTGGTAAAGGACTCAGCAAATGCAAAATTTGAAGATAAGGAAGACAGTTGTTCATCATGCAAGAATGTTAGCGCTGCACTCATGACAGGCAGAGAGGAAAGAAGACACTCCAAAGAACTGACAAGATGCTGGAGCGTGAAGTGAAGAAAGACCCTTTTATCACGGCCAAGGAACTGAAGGAGATAAACGCAAAATATGTTGGGAGAGGTGGTAGTGCGAACAATTCAGCATTGGCTTCAGAAAGACTACAAATTGCTTCATCATCGCAGCACTCACAAACCTCTCCTCACTGATAAAATAAGGAAGCAGCGGCTCAATTTTTGCAAGAAGTAGAAACACTAGACACCAGAACACTGGAACACAGTAGTGTTCAGTGACGATTGTCTTCCAAACAATCTCTTAATGACAAAAAATGCTTCAACATTTGCCACCATTATCCTTAGCTTTCCTACTAGCAATTTTTAATAGAATCTCAATGAATGGAGAATTTCCCACCACATGGCAAGGAGCCCTTGTCATCCCTTTCCTCAAACCTAACAAGTCACGTAATCTCTTACAAGATTACCGTCTTATTGCTTTGACAGCTGCTTGTACAAACTATTAGAAAGAATGGTGAACTCACATCTTAGCATCAAAAAATCAGATTTCATCTTTACAATTTAGATTGTGACGAGCTAGGAGTACTGCAAACCCACTAGCACATCTACAAACTTACATACCAACAGTTTTTTCCTGTCAAGAGTCAGTTCTCACACTGTTCTTCAATTAAAAGAAACCATATAACACTATTTGGAGATATTATATACTACATCAGATATCCTCCCTCAAAATTACTGGTAACATGGGGGTGTTTATCCAATCTTTTCTTGGTAATCAAACCTTTCGTGTCCAAATTGCCTTATCCATCTCCTTTTCTATCACTCAATATGAAGGTGTCCCTCAAAGATGTATCCTTAGCATTACCCTATTCCTTATTGCTATAAATGACATGATATTTTCTTTACCATTAGGTGTACGATAATTTCTTTATGTAGATAATCTTGCTATCTATACTTCTGGATCCTCCTCCTCAACACTCGAACAGTTTATAAAATCTGTTACATCAAACATTTGTTCTTTGGCCACTAATCACAGTTTTAAATTTTCCACTACTAAATCTTAATCAATTTTCTTCATCCGCTCCCACATAGTAACTACATCTCTTCTCTATCTTTATGGAACTCAATTACAATCCCGCTCCTTAGGCAAGTTCCTAGGACCATAGACTTATCTGGAAAGAATACATTTTAACCATAAAAGAAAATATTCTCCGACATCTGACTTTTTAAAATTCTTTCCCATATATCTTAGGGTGTGGATAGGAAAATGCTTCTCCATCTACATGTTTCCTTGATACTCTCCACTCTTGATTACGGATGTCATATATACTCTTCAGCTTCTGCCACTCTATTAAGCCAACTTGACCCAATCCATCACTTAAGCTTACGCATCGTTCTGTCCTTCCTAATTCTTCCAAGTCTGATACACCAACTTACATCTTATGAACCTTTTATCTCCCTTTAGGGGGATAACAGTCAGGTATATAGATAGTTATAGAAGAAATATACGGATGGCTTCTAAAACTGTGATAATTAGACTAAACCTGGAATATGCAGAAGTAATATGGTCCCCTCACAAGAAAAAACAAATGTTGAAATTGGAATGAATATAGAGAATAGCAACTGAAATGGTGCCAGATTTGGAAGACATAACATGCAAGGAAATGAAGTATATAGTTGGCTCTCATCTTTGGACACTCATTTAGACCGGCAAAACCTCGCGGAACTTAAATCAGCCAAAGTTCAATAAGTCTTATAGAGAAAAACAGATTTGAGTCTGGAAATATTTAGTTTTTGCCTTTTTTCCTTTATTTCACTTGTTTACCATATTTCTAAGACCAATTTTAATGATGATAATTTAGTAATTTTTATGATTTTTAAATTTTAATTATAAAAATACCTGAAATAAGGTACTATCTGGGGTCGAGTGTTTATTGGAAAAATGATCGGTGGGCATAAAGTAAATATTTTTTTTTATCTTGGACACACTGCACCCATAACCTTGTCTTTAGCCTTCAACTCTAACTTCTAAAATAATAATATAGACCTAAACTCACCTCCATTGCCTTGACTGCCGTCACCTGATGCTTCCACGTTCACCATAACGACATGTAGGCCATGAAATCACCGTCTAAGCACGAGACAATGACACTGGTCCACTTTAAAAAATGTGATACACGTTTGCAGTACAGTAGCGTGTGGGTGGAATAGATGGCGCTGCTAACGCCTCCGCCAACAAACCCGTCCAGAGTTGAGTTTTTTTGTCATCGAAAGATAAGATTGTGTAGAGATCAACTTTGTGTCCAAAGATAAAACTTCCAGACAAAGATCACAGAAGATGAGAGCCCACTGTAGATACATGGAATCAACTGAAATAAGAGGTGATAATGGCAAATAATGTACAAAAACTGAAGAAAAAATTGGACAAATAAAAATACGGTGACAGGACCATAAAGAGTGTAGCTCAGGCTCTGTATACTACAACTAGGTAACTGTAATCATGAAAAAAAAACAAAAAAAACAAACAAACAAACTTACTAATAGCTTCTGACTTCTTCTTTGAGTTGTTGCTTCCAAGAAGATTGAAGTCCCCAAAATTGCTCAGCCCAGGAATGTTGAAGACTGATGATGCAGCAGCAGCTGTAGCAGAGGAGCTTGGAGGAACCATTACCTGTCCACCACCTCCACCGCCCCCAAAGCAATTCATAATGGGCTTGAGGGGATTGTTGGGCTCAGCTTCCTTCAAAATGTTTACAGTGCTCCTGCCGAGAGGAAGAACGTCAGGCTGGATATGTGCTGGAAAAACAATATCTTAATAACCTGTTATTTCTTAAAACTTTCTATTAAAAGCAGTACAGACCTATCTATACATCCTCCCTCTGAATCAACAGGAAAGTGAAATAACTTTAAGCATCCACTCTTAAAAATCGGTCATTTAACAAGAGTTTATAAGTACTACCTTGCAGACAGTCAATCAATGACTTCTGGGGAACAAATCCAAACTACTAAGATCGATGTAACATAAGTAAATAACTACACCTCTTTCTTCTCAGTTTCCTTACACTGTAATAACTCTTACTTCCCTTTAATAAACCAGAAGTTGACTATGAAATATCCCTTCATTAGGCTAAATATTCTTTCACATGCAATCTCAAGAAAGTGACACACATTCTTACATTTTTGTTGCTCCTAATATATTCATGAGTATATCAAATCCAAACTGTCAAGATTACGTGCTACTGCTAATATGCTAGAATTCAACTGGATTTGAGACAACTTAGAAATAGTAACTAGCTGTAAAGAACTTCGTGCTCTAGAATATGCCAAAAAATTTGAGACACTTCCAACAGCTAAGTACTAATGACTTTGTGACACATTTATTTTGCTATCCCTACGGCAGTGTCCAAAGATACAGCCTAAGTCAATATAACCACAGCAAATGGTAACTTTAATTTCTGGGAACATTCCCCACTGGGATGGCCAAGGCAGAAGAGCCTCTACTTCTCCCTGTCCACACACTCTTTCCTTGCTTGTTCATGCCCTTGCCCTCTATCATACATGTACTTGTTTATAATATCGTTCCATCTTACAATTTGCTTTCCTTTTACTGATGTTCAAAAGCTGCAACATAACTGAACTTCTCAAAGCATTACAAATAAAAAAAATATATGTTCAGACTGAGTCTATATGATTTGCAGAAATGATAATGGAACTATCTATCAATCAAACCCAGCTAATATTTTCTTTAAAGGGGATAGCCAAAGGGGATAATATTTAGGGTTCATGGAGACATTACTCTCGCTCTCCTCTCTGCAACTTGTCTTTATGTAGGAGAGCAAACAGAGGAGGAGCTTCCTAGAACTCTTGCTCCGTCACTTTTGGTCACCTTTAATGACACACAGGGTACATGTTAGTAGTAGTGTTGCAGTCCCCGCCACAAGGCTGATTTTCAGAAATGATAATGAAGCTACAAGATAAATATAAATTGAAACCCAAGACAATGAAGTCAACTTACAGTGTTACATCTCCAATCTCAATGCCCCACTCCAATACTCGCAAGTTCAGCTCCTTCTGGATCTGGGATGCAATAATTGGACGGTCTCTCTCTGTCTCTCTGTAAGTCACAATAAATTATCCTTATTAAACCTCTCTCTACTTTGACCATGTCAGAAACAACCTGCTCCACACAGAAAACCCCTGTCTGTTCTTCAATTATGTTTGATTAATTTTTCTTTTTTTTTATCATTGTTAGTGGCTGCATCCCTTATCTAATATTGTGCCTCCAGCAATGAGAGCTGTGCTGGCCTTTCCACCTGCCAGTGACCTCTTGGGAAGTTGGATAAAAGTGGCTTTGAACAGGGAGGGGTATCTTGTGCAATTATGAAAATATACGATTATACTACAAATAGTAAAATTATCTAAAAGCAAAGATAAAAGAAAAATCATTATAATCATTATTATATAAAATGCAGATCATACCTAACAGTATTTTTGGTGAGAACATTGAGCAGGACAGTTTTGCCAAAGGATCTGAGGCCATGTTCTGGTGAAGTGACAGAGGTAGTGAGTCGCTGCACATCACTGATCCGGTACTTGACTTCACACCCCATTTCAATTATGCCATTGTCTGCTGTGATGAGCTGCAAGGGAGAAGCAAAAATAAACACTTATCTGTGATGGGCATTAACTTTCTAAGTATGTGGAAGATCAGTATATATTTTTTCAGATAGATGAAAAATTTGGACAAGTTAGTTTTATAAATTTTTCATATATACCTGAATAGCTGAAAAATAGTTTGGACTCTTCAAACACCAGTGGGAAAAAAGATAGTCCCATGATAACAGTATCCAACGTCTGGTGAGGTCAACGGCCACAAAGCTAAGTCTAGCAGAACCAACTCTCGTTCTTTTGCTTCAGTAGTTGCTCCTGCACCTTCATCTAATGGTAGAGCTGTACCCCCTCACCAACCTGAGTCCCTTCAACCCTACAACCTAAAATTCATCTTCATCCGGTCTGCTGAGGGAAGCCTGTGCTTCATTCATCCTGATAAAGTGGCCATATACTCCTCCATCTTCTTCAAAAAGTACACAGGAAATACCCTGATCATCACAGGTGGCGGCAGGGGCATCAGATTTGAGGTGGTAAGCCTCGATAACCTTCCCCAGTCCCTGGAGTTGGTCACTAAGCTGGGAGAGTTTTCTGTCAAATGCTGGGTTACATCCCATCTATATGTTTGGGAGGATATACCCTGTACCCCCGAAATGTTGACTAATGACATATTACATAGCTTGACTGTATTAGACAATCCCCCGACTTAGGTGCTTGATGCATTCAGACTCCCGGCCTTCGTCCGGGAGGGGAAGACAATGGCCAATATGACCGTTTGAATAAAATTAGGGGGCCCTCCCAGAAAGGGTTGTCTTAAATTCAGCGGTCTACCGCATCAGATCCCACACCCACCCTGTCCTCAGGTACACCCGCTGCCTTCTGTTTGGACATGGTAATGTCTCGTGCAGCAGCAAAATCTGCTGTGGGCAATGCAGCGGTAACTATGACACCAAGGCTTGTACCTGCCCCGCATCATGCTTTTTCTGTGGTGGCAACCACCTCTAGGCAATGCCCTGCATACCTCCAAGCAATGCAGATCCAACTACTGCAACATGAGCCAGACCATACAATTACGGATATAAAATGCAAGCTGAGGGGTATCCATCCTGGGTCTTTTGACCAAAGATACCCCAAGTAGAGGAGATTTCACTATGTGCACCCATTCCTCAGGCACCCCTCCCTTAATCCTGCTTCACAGCTCGTTCTTCCCAAGCCACTCAACCCTCAAATAAACATAATTACATTGGCTACAGGACTGCTTCATCGCCTTTCCATTAACTATGCACCTCTAACACCCAAATCTCAGTGGAGCCATTGTTCTCCCAAGTGTAGGCCAAAAAATCTTTTCTCGCCTTACCTCCCGGCAAATAAAATCACTTGGGAGGGATGCCCCTTTGCAGGAGGTACTCCATCTTCCTACCCACTTACCACCTCTTCTTTTACCTCAACCCACTCCTCCCCAGCCTCAGCCTCATGCCACACAGCCAGCTGCCACCTGCCCTTGCTTGGCAGCACATGCCTTCAGCCTCCTCTGGCTCCTTCATAGGCCCAGCATGCTTTGGGTCTTTCCTTGCCAGCCTTCATTCTATTCTAGTCTTTGATGCCTCATTCCCTCAGGGAACGTCACTCAATGGGATATCTATGGTAGAGGAGCCTCCACCTCTTCCTATCCATACATTATCTGCTTGCTTGTTCATTCCCTCCTCCTATATCAGCAACTCTTTCATGCAAGTATTCCTTTATCCTACCCTTCCAGCTTACAACTGGCCTTCCTCTCACTCTTCACTCACATATACTTTCTTCACACTCTTCATTCTTCTTTTCCTCCATAAGATCAAACCACCTCAATATACTAAATTTCCCCCATTCAACTACACCACACTTCACTCCATTTGCACGGTCTCATAGGTAGAAGAAATCAATCCTCACCATGTGAGTGTCAGTCTTGTAGCATAAGAAGAAAGAAAGAAAGAAGAAAAAAATATTCAGTGATTTCCACATCAGAGCCAAACAGCAGAACGGGTTTACCACACCTCCAACAAATTAGATCCATCCTCTTCCCCACACCCGACCCAATCCACTAAGCATACCAGATGTGGTAAAATCTCCCGTTGAAGCTGCGTTTCCATTCAAATGGTCTCCATTCAACTATCACACACAATCATTCTTCCCTGATCCACAAACATTGCATCTAAGGCTCTACTCACACTTTCCATCTATTCCACTAATGGTCTCTCTTTCAACTTCACACTCACATCAGACACATCCTCCAACAAAGTTTCTGATAGTAATATATCATCTAGTGTCCTGATGGTTGTTTGACTGCAATCATTCTATGTTTACTTATGATTGTGTTTGCTTTTATCAGTGTTTACTCTTAAGTTAAGAACAGACCACCTAACTTGGACTACACGGTCTATGTGGCCTACGTTTTCATGTAATTATATGCAATTCATGATTTACCTGTTGTGGAGGGACAGAGAAAGCCTTGGTCCTCATATCCACCTGTGTGTGGTTGTCAAGCCATGGAATGATGAACACCATACCTGGTCCCAACACACCCCGCAGCCTGCCCAGCCGGAATACTATGAGGCGCTCCCACTGGGCCACCTTCTTGAAGCAGAACCACAGAGTGACTGGGAAGGTGAGGCAGATGCAGAAGTAGCTGAGCCAGGTGGCTGCTGCTGCCAGACATCCCATCACACTCAGGTTGGCATACTTCTTTTTCCGTTCATTACCTTCAAGTTGAATAAGTCATGTTAGAAATACAATGTGAAAATAATAACTTCAACATCATGTTATTAGTAAAAATATCTACAATAGAAATAATATATGATAATGGCTACTATGTGTAGTAACACAATCTAATAATCCCACAGATTAGCTGAAAAGCACATTCTATTCTTGGCCTAATATAGTAATATTGCACACTGCCATGTGGCTTCAAAAGGCAGCTTATTCCCAGTGTCAGTGTTGGAGACTAATTGCATCAAAATATTCCATACTTATTTTCTGATTATTACCACAACTACTTCTTGAATTGGGATAGGTACTAAAACTTCGCATCTATGTACACAATACCATATATTCATGTCTATGCAAACAAAGCGAGACCTTCAGTTTCCTGTTAGAATTGAAATATTTACTTTCACGATTCTTACAAATTACAGGTATGTATCATATCAATATACTGTATCTAATAAAAAAAACAAAAAAAACAACAACAACAAGACAAGAAGAAAAACAGTTGATAAAACAAAATTAATGAAAGTGAAACCTCACCATGTAAGTTGGAGCTGCAATGCCATGCTAGTGTTAACTGCATCACCCTTGTCAAGCCAGGCTTAGCAATGGCAGCTGCCTTGTTACCATTCCTACTGCTTGCTGGTTATGACCACTATGCTGGACCATGCCAAACACTCTTATCTAACTGCATCATCATGAATTATGGCTACTATTCCTTACCACTGATCATTTGATGAGGCATATCTACCACTACTTCCCATTATCAATCATTGTGATGAATCATTATTATTGCAAAGAATTATAATTGACATTCCCTCCCATCCACAATGAGCCAATGGTATACATTAGTTTCCTTGAAATGGATCATGCTAAGCCTAAAAAAAAAGCTTTAAACCTTGTTCTCATGCCCTCCCCTCAGACGATGCCTCGACTACTTACCTTAGTGGTAGAAAGGGGAGGTAAGGGAAAGGAGACAAGGAAGGGGAAAGGAATAAAGGGTGAGGGCATGATGGATGAAGTTAAGAAAGTCATAACATTTCTAAATAACTAGATGACACAAAGCAATCAATGCCTCTACCAACCCTTCTCCCCAAGATTGAGGGACACTGAGTGACCCCTGTGACCATAGCCATAGTCGAATACCGACTGGTACTGACTCGGGGATTTGCTGTAGTCAAATGCAGACTTGTAGCTGAATGCCGAATTGTAATCAAAGGCCCCCGAGCTTGTCTGAGTGGGTGGTTCAGTGTCCTTGGGCTCATCAGTGGGAACCAAACTATACTTGGCAAATGACACCATTTCTGTAATCAAAATTTAACAATCAATACACATTGCAAAGTGACAGCTTTGAGGTATATAAAAAACTGATTAAAATAGTAATTATAAATGGTCACAAAAATCCTGACGATATTTATACATATTTTTTTTTAAATAAATTATGTCTAAGTATATATTATTAACTACTTATGTTCTTAGAAATGGATTTTCATCACAGCAAACTAATGTAATGACAAATAAAAAAAAAACGAAAAAAACGATCTTGAGCTAGCTGCTGTGCACGTCCTCAAGCTTGTTGGCAATAGGAACAAGAATTAGAAGATCGAAGGTGGAGGCGTTGCTCATCAGATTTACTCAAAATCACTAAAAATGGATCAAGATCTATACGAAAAGTGTTTTACTTATATCCAGGTGCATTATCGTTAAGTTGTAAGAATGTTGATGTTCTTGTGACTAACGTGGATCATCCCATAACAAATACTGATCATATAGTCGGATATCTTAACCTAGCCTCCTGCAGCGGGACATACAACATTCCCTGGTTAATGATCAGTTGTATGCCATATCCACACTCATTCACTTATTAACTGACAGCTGTAATTTTAATTTGTACACGAATCATGTGAAGACGTACATCAGTTAATTAATTAGACGAGAAACTTAACCTACTTGCAAGTGACAGGAGCGCCCTCAGCCTCCAGCAACCTTCGATCTCCGTCGTCTGCTGGTGCTAGTCGTCGTCTGCAAAGATGCCATCCAGCGGTCTCTCCAACACAGTACACAGCTCAGTAAACAAATAGATGAAATTTTAGATCACCAGAATGGACCTGGATATAAATAACACACTTTTCGTATATATTTTGATCCATTTCGAATGATTTTGACATTCATTTCCGTCGCAAATGCATATATAATAAAATATCCTCACCACCCCCAACACGCCTGGGTAGCTGCGGAAATATGGGGTTCTTGGGTGGGGAAGACGAAATACAGTGATTTACGCAAAGAACAAGGTGCCAGAATCATTAACATAACCTAACAATAACCCATTAACAAACGCACAATACACTAATGGTCACAAACTGGCGTGTGGCTACGAAAGAAAATGGCGTCTGCACCTGTTGTTGTTTTCTATGATCCTTCATAGGGAAGGACACGGGCTAGCTAAGAGCCTGTCAGTGAAGTGGAGGTATGGAGAGGGCAGCTGCTACATGTTTGACATGGAGCAGGTCCTTATCTTGTCGAGGTATTTGTCAATGACGGTCTGTATTAATTGCTTGGCTGTAGATGGCAGGGGAGACGGGGATGCCAAGAGCACCAGCGAGTGCCAAGGAGAGACCGTTTGCCAGTTCTTTTCTAATGGCTTGGAAGGCCTCTGGTGGCAACTGGTAGTAGCGTGTCTCTTCACTGTGCGCTAAAGGGGAAGTCTGTGGAGGCATGGCGGGTGTCTGGGTGGAGAAAGTGCAGAGGACTTGTTGAGGTGAAGAGGTAATGCGTGGTGAGGAAGGTGGAGAGTGTGGTGCAGAGCGGGACGATCGTCTGAGTGGAACGAGTTGTGCGTGATAGTCGTCGGGAGGGAAGGCTTGTGATTGGTGGCTGGCGCGGGGCCGCGGCCGAGGAAGGCAGAGATGGAAAATCGGTGGATGTTGAGCGCGGGGCAGGTGGTGGAGCCGTGGGTAGTTGCTGACCCCACACAAAAGTTCGGCTGGGGGGAGGGGGGAGGGGAGTGCTGGGATTGTAGCGATTTTCTGCTGGATAACAACCCAGGCAGCTTGCTGTTCACGACCCCGTTCCACGAGGCGAAAGCGGGCAGGACAGGATTTCTTCCAGGCGTGGTAGGCCTGGTTACAGTTAGGACAACGGTGGACAATGTCTTGTTTTGCCTTATACTTAACCAGGCATTCCTGCGTTTCGTGGGATCCGCTGCAAATCCCACATTTGATGACATTTGCACAGGAGGCTTGATGGTGACCAAAACGGTGGCAGCGGTTCGGGCACACAGGGGCGGAGGTAGAAAGTCCCCAGCTGCCCAAGGACAACTGAGGTAGGAGAGGACCACGTAGTGTGACTGTGACGGTCACTTGGCGTGTGGCCTCTTTGGTGCGGGGTGTCTGGCAGCGGGTCGCTTCCCCGACTTGGGGATGGCGTAGTAGTAATTCCGTGGGTAGGCGAAGGAGGTAGTAGCCCATGACTACGCCACGGGTGGTGTTGATATGGGGATCAAGCTGAACCAGCTTGACCATGGTGGTGCTGCAGTTGACTGCAACATCCTCAGTGGATTTGGGAAGGATGACAGAGCTGCCATCCTTCCCTGGCAGGCATTTAATCACCAGAGTAGGGCAATGCTCTTCAAGGGCAGCCATGGCGTCGTAGGACGTTTGAAAATCATCTTGAGCGGGGATTCGGAATGCAGGGAACTCCTTTTTTGAGGAGGCGTGTTGCGGGGAGGAGATATCAACCATGGTGGCCTGTGTAACAGAAGCAGAGACGGATGACGGGGTGGAGTGGCGGACGGTCTTACAAGGAGGAAAACCACCTTGTGAAACACTTCGAGACGATGAGTCGGAACCCAACGATGACCCGCTGCCAGGCGATGGAGGCCTCGGACGTTTTGGGATAGCATCTGTAGGGTGGATGGGCTGCGACTGAGGACGGGAAAGCTCCAAATGTGAGGCTCCCGAAAGGCGAGGGAGACGGGAAGCCCTCATCCCATAAAAATGGCAGGAGGACACAGGCGTGTGCCTCCTGACGTGGGTAAAACTCGAGCAGTGGTGGCTATGTCCGACCTGCCTGAAAGCTTGGTGAGAACTGGTCTGCACCTCGTCCAACCTCCGACTTTTGGTCATAGAAAACATTTGATAGCTTCTAAATTATCCTAACTTAACATAACCTAAATTAATCAAACCTTAATCTATATTGATAAATAACATAACTTTGTTCAAACCAAACTAATCTTTACTTTTCGAAGAGAATGTCTCATATAAAACATTTAATATATCAGAAACTAGGAATGTGCGACATAAATGTAATTAAGAAGAATACAACAGGTAATGCAGACATATTACCCTCAATTATCTAAACCATTTAGGTGAATATATAAAAGGATACCAACAATTTAAAGTTATGGTACATGTGATCTTATTCAATTCATATTAACTATGCAATTTATGGTAAAAATTCGTAAGACGACCCATTCGATATCTCCTTACCTTTATAATGCACTGCAAGTTCACTCTCAGAGTCAGTTATACTTAACCGAGAATGGAAAGAAGAGTGGCGTGAAAAAAGAAAAATAGAATGATAGATAGATAGATAGATAGATAGTAGATATATTTATCATCATATAATTATAAACATACAACAAAAGAAGAGGGTGGAACCTGTCCACCTTCGTCCCCTCCAAAAAAAAAAAATATATATAGAATAAATAGAACTAGGTATAGACAGATTAAACATAGAATAACACTAGGCTACCGCATAAGTGAGGATATAAGAATAAGAATGAGTTGAAGAGTTATAAATTCAATTGATCTTATGAACACAGCAGGCAAAGTGTTCTGCGTTGTGGTGAAGGAGATATTGTGTAAATGGATTGCGAGAGTTATATGTGTTGCTTCATTGTTTGTTTGAATTGTTCCGTTGTGATTGAATTAGTTTCTAGTTTGTTTTTTTGTTTGTTCGTATATATGTATGTATGTGTGTTTGAATTTGTGTTTGTCTGTCTGTCTGTGAAAGTTGTTATGTGTTTGTATTTGAGTCTGTTTACCAATCTCTCTCTCTCTCTCTCTCTCTCTCTCTCTCTCTCTCTCTCTCTCTCTCTCTCTCTCTCTCTCTCTCTCTCTCTCTCTCTACAAGTGGTCACACCCTAGTTCATGTTTATGGGTAAGAGCTATGACAGGGGGAAGGCAACGCCACGGTTCTAAAATCTCCTTCATTGGTCTTGGTAGAGGTGGGATTTGTGATCTAGTTCTACATTTTTTAAAGGCAACCCAACATCATTTAGTTTTAACATCACTTCATTTGTAATGTGGTATTTACTGTATCATTGCTTTCCCTTTAACTTTTCATTTTCTTTCTTACTTTCATCAGGCATCATGTCGGAAATCTATACGTCATGGGCGGGGACGGAGAAACAAATAAAGTTTGTCAATGCTTTGAAATCAACCATAATGATTGCTTTCGTCACAACTTCGTTTTGTGCAGCTGTGTGCAACGTGTCCTGCCCCTCCGTACACTAATTATCTTTATCAGTAATGATAGTTATTACACTCAATCACGGTACACAACACAATTACGACTTCAAGTGCCTCTTTCAGAAAACTTCGCTCACCCAAGTGCAACACACCGTCCACTCATCCATACCTAAGGTAGCTCTCAATCCTGACCGAATATATACGTAACTTCCTTCTCTCCACTTCACTTTTCGGGACAATGTGGTCTGGATTTCCATGGTATATAATTACAATATTTAACCTGACAATGGATATGGATGACTTTTTGCGGACAATACTTATATAAATAGCCAAGTCTCCCCCTCCCTCCACTTCCCTCAGCTGCGCCATGATTACACGTTCTCTA
>JAXIVD010004115.1:0-2500 GCA_036785275.1 Cancer borealis | reverse complement strand
ACACACACACACACACACACACACACACACACACACACACACTGCCTCTCTTAACGTCTTCCCGCAACAATCAGTGGGGAAGAAAGTGAATACACAAAGCCCCAGGGGTCAGCTAGGGTCACGGAGGGTCAGCAGCCTTCTACCAATGGGAGGCAAGGTCGGAGGGCAAGGAGTCACCTGAGTGATGGAGGCACCGTAACTCCGACTCTGATTGGTGGCTTCAGTTGCGGGGTTCGAAGCAGCGATTAGTGACGATTGGCTGCGTGCTGCCACCACTTGACCTCTGACCCGCGACCCCACCCCTGGAGTAGCTGTGACCCCAGAGATAGGGCGCGGGCGTGATGGATAGTGTGAAAGCCGCTAACAGTCATCATCATCCGTCCGGGCGTGTCAGGCGCCGAACAGGGAAAGTAGCGAATGATGTCACTGTACCGCCAACCACGCCCATGTACGTATAGGTGCACACACACACACACACACACACACACACACACACACACACACACACACACACACACACACACACACACATACATTGACGTGATATCTATTTATTTTTTTCTCTCATATACGCAAAAGAAGGGAAAACTATGGAAAATAAGAATAAAAACAAAACAACAACAACATGCTCACCATCATCGTTATCATTAACACTCACAACAACAACAACAAAAACGATAACTAATAACATGAACCCAGACAACAACATAAGGTGAAGAGGCAGCTAACACTTCCTCCAGTTGCCGCAGAGAACGTGAGCCGTGCGCTGTGATGGCTTGCGTCACAACCACAATTAGCAAAATGATGCTGTTTTTCACTAATGCCGCTTATTTCAGCCGAAGGAGTGCGGGTCGAAGAGCATAGAGGATGGGGTGCTGGCAAAGGAAAAGGAAAGCGGAAAAAAAGTGGGGAAAAAAGTGAAGGAGGATCCCTATATTCATGATATGCCTATGTGTACCATTTATTATTCTAAACTTTGGGAGCCCTTTAATCCGGCCTTGAGGGGATGAGGTAAAAATAGTGGGTAAATAAAGTTTTTCGTACTTATATGAAGAGAAAATAGAAACATCTATATCAAAGCCTGACATAACGTTAAAAATCATAATCATCGCTCATATCTTATTTAGAAACTGGAAGATCAGTCTGTTTTTCGGGTCCACGATTCCCCCCCAAAGCTCACCCAGAATGGTTGGAATGGGTGTTGGCCGGGAGCGCCACGTCTCGTTACCTCGATGGGGAAGCAATCTTGACATGATGCACAACGGCTTCCTGGCGATTGCACGGTTTTAATCAATAGCATGCATTTACATTATGCGGGGATTTAATTCTTTAACTTTTGATACAGAAATTTATGTTCGTAGTGAAATATGCATGCACAACTAGATATAAAGTGATTTTAAACAATTATAGCATTGTTTTCTTCGCAGCAATAACTACATTCGTATCGATACAATAACATATAATAAGAATAATGAGTAGTTTGGATGGCTGTGACATTTTACAGATGTATATATTGGCGACGCTCCCCACCGTCCTGAAACCCTATCCTCGCACTTCATCCATCTTGCCCAAGTTTACAGTCTACTCAAAATCTCTTTTCCAACTACAAGGTCTTTTTAGCATCCTCAAAACATTCCACGGTGTCTCCCAAGGCTAATGGCTAGTCAAGGCGCCTGTAATTAAACAAGCGTCCTATCATTTAACATCACAAGCTTTCTAATGATAAACGGCTTGTTGAGTGATTAACATTTCACTACTCGTTATCTTCCTCCTCCATCCTGAACAAGCCTTCTACCATCTACTACAGTCGAGGCTAAGCCTAGTAAATAACGGATCCCTCAACACCTAATGATGCCGTTAAGCCTCTCATCATATTATTCATTCGTTACGTTATTCATAGATGTAAACCTAGACCTTATCAATTATCTTTTATCTATTTGTTGTATATCTTTAATTTCAGTTTGCAAAGTGTGAGTTGGTGAGGTGAGCGAGGCATCATGACGTTGTTGGAATAGCTTGGCATGGGCAGGATGATGACTTGAGGGCGGGGGGGGGAGGGACTGGAGGATGCTGGTCGTCATTAGTGACCATGATGTTGGAGGATGATTCGACCGTAGTTTCGATAGCCATAATAAGAAGATGACCTCAGCTGACAGGCCAGGACGGGAGGATGACCTAAGCCGCTATGATGGAGTGGCAAAGGCTGGTGGATGATCTTGATGTCCATGATGGAGTGGTCGGGCCAGAAGACTAGCCACATGGTCTTGAGGATCACTTGGTGCCACGGTATCAGGCTGACTGGGTGACGGGGAGCCTTGAGCAGGTCGTTTCGGGTCCTCACAATGTTACTTTGTTTTTGAGGTGACACAGTTTACCTCTACTCAGCTTGGGTGTGGATCTGCCTTCGCGCTTGGCAGACTCACCAAGGCTTAGATGCAACACAACGAATGACATGTGACGAAGGGCCTTTCTCCGCATCTTTTCGTGCTCTTTATGTCCC
>JAXIVD010004114.1:27500-37500 GCA_036785275.1 Cancer borealis | reverse complement strand
GTAGTAGTAGTAGTAGTAAAAGTAGTTATAGTAGTAGTAGTAGTAGTAATAATAATAATAGTAGTATAAGTAGTAGTAGTAAAAATAGTAGGTTAAATTGAAATATTAAAATAGTAATAATATTTTTAGCACTAGGAAGAGTATGATAGTAATATTAAAATAGTAGTAGTAATAGTAGTAATAATAGTAGCAGAAATAGAATAATTGTAGTAATAATAGTAGAAGCAGTAGTAGTAATAATAATAGTAGTAATAGTAGAAGTAGTAGTAGTAATAATTGTAGTAGTAATAATTGTAGTAGTAATAATAGTAGTAGTAATAATAGTAGTAGTAATAATAGTAGTAGTAATAATAGTAGTAGTAATAGTAGTAGTAATAGTAATAATAGTAGTAGTAATAGTAGAAGTAGTAGTAGTAATAATTGTAGTAGTAATAATTGTAGTAGTAATAATAGTAGTAGTAATAGTAGTAGTAATAATAGTAGTAGTAATAGTAGTAGTAATAATAGTAGTAGTAGTAGTAGAGTAGTAGTAGTAGTAGTAACAATAGCAGTAGTAATAATAGTAGTAGTAGTAATAATAGTAGAATTAGGAACAGTAGAAGTAGAAGTAGTAATAGTAATAATAATAGTATAATAGTAGAAGTAGGAATAGTATATGTAGAAATAGTAGTAGTAGTAGTGGAAATAGTAGTAGTAGTATAACAACAACAACAACAACAACAACAACAACAATAACACTAACATACCTGTAATTTTACTTTGCTTGGTCTTAGGGGTGAGGGGACCATTTCCAATCCTATGGGGGACTGTCTTGGCGGGGGAGGCGAGGAGGGGGACGGTAGGCTGTCCCCCAACACAACACAAGTCCCCTACCTCCCCCTTCAAATCCTCTACGTCCCCCTTCAAATCAGTGTTGAAGGGGGAGGTGAAATCACAAGTAGTATGACCTTTGATCCAATGAGAAGGACTTGGGTCGAAATTAACAGGGTCAATCTTCCATTTTCTTGCGAAGTGTTGAGATGCTAAGGTCAGGAGGTCATCTGCCATCTTGAGATTGACCTTGGAGTCTGGTAAGCCTAGGTGGGTCAAGGCTCGTCTAGCTGTTGGAGGGCGAGGCCGTACTAATACTCGAATGTCTCTTGCTTTCGTAGGTGACACAGGTGATCTTGGGTCGTAGGAAATCATGGTGTATTTCCTTATATTCCTCACTATAGCGTTACGTTGTGGCGTTATGGCGTTACCGAACCGTACGTAGGGTGTGCTGCGGTGTGGTGGTGACAGGGTGAGGGCTACAGGGTGACTGGCTAACCACCTGCTCACCCTGCTGTGTATATACCAGGGAAAAAGGACATTTAACTTCGAATTGTGGCGCGCTTTTCTCTGGGTCTATCTCTCTCCCGCCAGCCCAAAGACGGTTACTTAAGCACCTCCCACGCCGTACACACACACGCACACACGCACATAGACACGGCAGACACCCAGCCAGCCAGCCACCTCGCCTCTCTCACACACACACACACACACACAGTCACACACACTATAACCATCAAACTCAACCGCCTAACATTTCAAAGCAACTCACCCACATACACACAAGTTGCCGCTACACGCACACAAACGCACCCATACCTACACGTACACGTAACCTACACTAACCTACCCGGTATATATAACAACTATAACCAATTTGCTATAACTCCACCCTAACTCCACGTATATAACCCTGATAGGAAGGTAGAAAATTGAGATCATAAAATAAGATGTCGGAAAATGGCATCTATCCCAGCCATCTTACCTTAAGCTCCTCCCATCTCGCTATAATAATTTACATTTCAATTTACGTTCGTTCTATCACTTTACCGTTGCCTTTACGATATACAGGACGTAGATTAGTGATGTTAGATTAATATATGTGAAGAAGGGAGACAGGGAGGGAAGGGTAAGTGAGGGAGAAGGGAGAGAGTAAGTTAGTGGGCGGGGTTTAGAATAGAAGGGAGGGAAGGAGGAGCGAGAGAGAGGAAGGATTGCAGTTTGAAAGTGTGGCGCCAAAAATTTCTCCCTCCCTCCCTCCCTCTCTCTCTCCTCTTCCCTCCATCTGTCTCTTCCCTCCCCTTCCCTTCCCTTCCCTTCCCTCCCGCTCTTCCCCTCTCTCTCTCTCTCTCTCTCTCTCTCTCTCTCTCTCTCTCTCTCTCTCTCTCTCTCTCTCTCTCTCTCTCTCTCTCTCTCTTACGTAAACTCAGTCACATGAGAACAATAACAACAACAACAACAACAACTACAACTACTACTACTACAAAAATAATATATAAATAATAGTTTGCAAGAAAGAAAATCAGATTAGAGATATCTCACAAAAATCAACGGTAAATCAGAACAAAATGTAAAGAGAGAGAGAGAGAGAGAGAGAGAGAGAGAGAGAGAGAGAGAGAGAGAGAGAGAGAGAGAGAGAGAGAGAGAGAGAGACAGAGAATGATAATATAACCAAAAAATAATAACATTAATTCCACACCAATAACAGAACAAAAAAAATATGAGAAAAAAAAAACTATATATATATAAAAAGATTAAAATATTATTGATTTGGAAAAAGATTATAAACATGAATTGACGTTAAAATAAAAATAATAAAATAGAAATAAATAAAAAAATAAAATAGAAAAAGAATGTAGAATATACGAGACAATAAAATAAACGTTAATAAGTGAGAGAGAGAGAGAGAGAGAGAGAGAGAGAGAGAGAGAGAGAGAGAGAGAGAGAGAGAGAGAGAGAGAGAGAGAGGAATGGGAGAAAATTTTTTATTAACCTTGACTACTACTACTACTACTACGCATAAGAAGAAGGAGGAGGAGGAGGAGGAGGAGGAGGAGGAAGAGGAGGAGGAGGAGAAGGAGGAGGAGGAGAAGGAGGAGGAGGAGGAGGAAAAAACAAAACAGACAAACGCATGACCTTGAAAATTTCCCCGCCAACCCGTGTGTGTGCGCGTGTGTGTGTATGTATGTATGTATGTGTGCGTGTGAGTGTACAGAGTCCGCCTCATGTTCGTTCGGTAGCCATGTACACACACACACACACACACACACACACACACACACACACACACACACACACACACACACACACACGTATCAAGATAAACAAAGCAAGCGTGAATCACAGACGACTAATTCTCTCTCTCTCTCTCTCTCTCTCTCTCTCTCTCTCTCTCTCTCTCTCTCTCTCTCTCTCTCTCTCTCTCTCTCTCTCTCTAACCTTAAAAATTCACTCTAATCAGTTATTTCCTTGTTGCATCATCATCATCATCATCATCATCTCTCTCTCTCTCTCTTTCTGTCTCTCTCTCTCTCTCTTTGCAGTGATTCACCCGTCATCGCCAGACACACCCCTCCCCCCCCCCCCCCTGGAAGCGAACGAATAGATAAGCAACAAGGAGGAGGAGGAGGAGGAGGAGGAGGAGTGAAAGAGACCGAAGGCTAGAGAAAATATTTTGGCGCGAATTTTCAAACCTTAGTTACCAGAGCGCAAGAAAAATATATCTAAACCTTCTCTATTTCGCTAATCTCACTAATTACAACACATACAAGACATAATTAACTACTAGTATCACGTATATGCATCTCTAATTAGTTGATGGTATGTTGTGTTACGTTATTTTAGTGTTAATTAATGTTTTTGTGATAATTATCTTGAGGGTAAAGGAAGGTTGGGTGTTGGTGGCTGTGTGGTGAAATTGGCGGGAATTTCAAAGGACAACTGACTGATGTTTAGAAGCGGCAGTGGTGGTGGTGGTGGTGGTCTGTGGTAGTGGTGGTAGTAGTAGTAGTGATAGTAGTGGTAGTAGTGGTAGTGCTAGTAGTAGTAGTGGTAGTAGTAGTATAGTAGTGGTAGTAGTAGTATAGTAGTAATAGTAGTAGTGGTAATAGTAGTAGTGGTAATAGTAGTGGTAATAGTAGTAGTAGTAGTAGTAGTAGTAGTAGTAGTAGTAGTAGTAGTAGTAGTAGTAGTAGTAATAGTAATAGTAGTAAGTTATAATAGTAATAAAAAAAAATAATAATAATAGTAATAATATCAATTCGTGATTTATGTAATACAATGTATCATATTATTTCTTTTTTTCGATGATTATTCACATTATTTACCGTTTCCATGTGTGTGTGTGTGTGTGTGTGTGTGTAGGTGTGTACGTTGAGCAGCTGGTGTTAACGTACACAGCGGGCCCACCGTACACACGCATACATAAACATACATATAAACTCGCTTAACGAATATTATTACAACGTGAATAATGTACAACTTATATTCGTCTATTTTTTTCGTATTTGTGACGGAAACGATTTTTTTATTTTTTGGCCCGAAAATTCCCACCAAAAATTAGGTCGACTAAGTTTTTTTAATTTTACTCCAAAACTATTAACTTTAGAGAAATATTGTATATATATTAAGTTACAGAGCTTGATAATGTCTATATGATGATGTAATTACCTTCATGATAACTTTTATACTTTGTGAGAAAATATACGTTTAGTGAAAAAATATACCGTTTTACATTTCCCATTCCTACATCTATACTAACAGTCCAATTCCACTTAACTATAGCTCATAAGAACGGGCGTCTCCTGCTCTTTCATTACTATTCTATACATTATTTACATCAACCTCATAGTTTTCGAGTTATTCAATAAAACATTATTTATTTGACGAAAATTTCCACACCTCCGAATGTGATGAAAATTATGACATCAATGTTTTCAGTGATGACGAACACGAATATAGACTCAGTTTTATCATTATCATTAATTATAAACACTAAATCATAATTATTTCGTATTAACCAAACAACTAATTTTACAACCACCATCACAACCATATAAAAAAAATAATAAATAAATATATAATAACCTAAAGAGACACTACAATGCATTCCTTTAGACCAGCCGCTACAGTATATGTTTTGGCGGGAAAGTTTGAACCCTCCCCCCCTTCCCCCTTACCCTGCCATGCCCCTCCCTGCCCTTACCACCTGCCTCTCTTACCCTGCCCTTACCTCAACCTCCCTTCCCTTACCACCTTCCTCCCTTCCCCTACCCTGCCCTACCCTTACCCCCCCTCCCCTCCCTTACCCTGCAACACACGAACATGTAAACACGAATACAATATAAAGAATCACGTTACAATAATGAAAATACGAACAATTATGAGTTTAGATTAGCATGAACCTTACCTTCGCTTACGCCCCTTTCACACGGCCTCTTTCACCTTGTAGTGACGCAACAACCGGAGACAAAAAGGCGTAAGCTATGTCCAAAACTTAATATCACTTATCGTAAAAAAAACACAATAATAATAATAATAATAGCTGAGGTCACGGTTTAGTCATTTCGTCCACATGTCAACCTAACTAACCTAACCTAACCTGGGCGAAATGACTCTATAGTGTGGACGAAGTGACTCCATTGTGTGGGCGAAATGACCTGTGGGTGAAATGACTCCATAGTGTGGCGAATTGGTAATGTGGGCGAAATGACCCGATATCTGACCTGTGCTTAGCGTGGAGGTAGGCTGGGCACGCAAATTAGCCAAGGGACGCCGGGCTGCATGTCGCCAGCCATGCACATATCACCTGCCCTGGATATCACCCGCGCTGTGTGAAAAGTTACATTGCAAACCTAGTAATTAGTAATATCGGGCCAGCCTCTGTGTGTGGCGGCGGGCATCACTAAGCCATGTGGTCTGCAAGGAAGCCTCACCTCACCTCACCTTACCTCACCTTACCTTACCTTACACTAATTAATTGTATAACCTAAACACAAATATACTTAAGAAGACATTAATATATATTCTATGTATTCAATTAACACTAATAACCTTAAAAAAAAAACTCAATTTCATGTTAAAATGCAATAATTGTAACAAGACGCCTCAGGATGGCAACATTTGAACACCGATGCGGCCGCGGTAGTCATTAAAATTTGTATTATTTCCTTATATCTCATTAAATGTCAATTCCATATACTCACCACATGATGCAGTATGTTGCCCCTTCCCTCCTGCACCGTCATGTGATTCTGTGATGCTGTATTGCGACGGGAATACAGCAAAATGCACTGTTATAAGGATATGTATTTAGCGTAAAGTGAGCACGTCCTCCCACGTCGCTGACTCTGACTCTGACTAAAAATTATTGTCAATTACGAAATATTGTTTTAAGGAATTGTTTATTATTTGGTTTGTTATTATTGTTAGTGTTTATTTTGTTTAAGTATATGTTTAGTGTACGTAATATGCGTTTTAATTGTATTTTTAGTTTTATTTTCCTTAGAAGTATCAATTTATTTTCCGTTTAGAACTCATTATTTACGTATCATTTATTGTTTTTTCTCTTGTTGATTACTATTCCTATTGTTGGTTTTGTGTTAATCTAAAGTATTGTGTACAAAATATGTGATTCAATTGCCAGTATTTAGTTAATTTTTGCTAAGATAGTAATTTCTATTAACATTGTTTTTTTCATGAATAACTTCATATTTTCCTTATTCATTATCATTCTTATTACTGATTCTGTATCTATACATTTTTCGTCTATAGAAAATGTGTTTTATTTGCGTGGATAAACTTAATTATTAAATTTTGTTGTTCCCAAAATGTAAACAAACTTTTCTGTTCACCAATCTTTCTATACTTCTGTTATTTCCTTCTTGTTCATTTGTTATTTTGTTCTGGAGTATTGTTCTAAATGTTCTTGATTGCATTGACATTACCTATGAATGCACAATTATTATTTCTGAAGTAATTAGACATAAATATAGGCCTATCTAGTCAATCTTTTACATTCTTGTTCTCCTTTCTACCTTCTTCCATCTCCGTTTTTCTTAGTTCTCTCTATCTATTTATATTCTTATTTTATCTTTTATACGTCTGTTCCTTCCTTCCATCTTTCCATCCATCCATCCTTCCTTCCTTCCTTCTGACATGGAAGCAATAATCATCCCAAGGAAAATCAGAATAGTACTGCCTCAGGTCTTCGTATTTAGCAGAGTTGAAATGCCAGAAGCACCTCTGTTTAGGCTTAGTCCTGAGGCTGTACTGGGGTGACACGACTCTATTTCTCTTATTTTCTTTTTCTATTTTTGTTTAGTCTTGTAATGAAAATAATAATAATAATAATAACATTTTTTCATAATATTTAATTCATTTTTTCGTTTCATGCATTCTGAATTATTTCCATTCTATAATATTTTTTTTTCCAGGTAATGAAAAATATATAATCTTTGCGAAAATACTTTAGTGACACAAAAAAACACACACACATGTAAGTTTATCAATATCTACACAAGATGTATACACACATACGTACATACATCCATGCATACATACATACGTACATGATATACACAGATGACAACAGTGATGACAAAACAACAACAATGATAATGATGATAATAATAATGAAAATAATAATAATAATAATAAAATAATAAGTTTGTGTACATATATATATAGAAACATTTCACTAATAGTACAAAATGGCAGTGACACACACACACACACACACACATACATACATACATACAATTAGTAGAAGTTTAATAGGGTGAGATTCAGGAAAATAAGTACAAATTGAAAAATGCAAATTGGAAATGCAATATAAATTTCTTTGAGGGGAAAAATAATCTATTAATTAATTATCTCTGGGGATAAAAAAATATACTCAAAATAAATTTCTTTGGGATAAAAAAAATATATTCATTACCATCCAAAATAAATTAATTAGAGTAAAAAAAAAAAGAAAATATGTATAGAAATAAAATTATTAGTTAAATTCTAGATATAAGAAAGAGTTAGATTAGTTTAGGTAAGGTTAGGTTAGGTTAGGTAAGGTTAGGTTAGGTTAGGTTAGATAGAATTATGACACACACACACAAACAAACACACACACTTAGACCTACGACACACACACACACACTTACACCTACGACACACACAGACACACACACACATACACACATACACGTACACATATGAGAAACACATTGCATTTACATCTACAAAACACACATACACACACACGCACGTACACTATGAGAAACACACCTGCAATTCCTTCACCACTCGCTCACTTAACGCACACAGCTTACACATTTAGACCTATAATACACACACACACGTACACACACCTATGAGAAACATGCCTGCAATTCCTTCACCACTTGTTCACTTAACGCACACAGGTCAAAACTGAAGTGTGCGCGTGATAAGTGGAAGGCGCTGTGCTGGGCTATGATATCTACCACTTGCTGTAGCCTCCTTCTATCACCACTAGCCATTATCTTATGCTGTAAATCAACTAACTGCTGTAACTGTGCTGTACTACTACTACTACTACTATTATGGGGACTATCAGTGGTGGTAGTGGTGGTAGGAGTAGTAGTAGTAGTAGTAGTAGTAATAGTAGTAGTAGTAGCAGTAGTAGTAGTAGTAGTAGTAGTCAGAGGTGAAATACATGAGTCTTTAGATTGTATTTGTTGTTGTGGTGCTAATTTCCGTCTCTTCCTTTCCTTGACGGGCGATTTCCTCACCCCTGCCGCCCCTACCCCCCCTGAAATGTCCCTCTTTTTTCCGGCAGGGGGGGTAGGGGTAGGAGCCGCCCCCCCCTCCTCATCACTCGAGCCCAGGAGCGTAGGAGGGGCGGGGTGGGCCGGTTCGCTGTCACTACTACTACTCATGTCCTTAATCAGATAATTTAGGGGGTGCATGATGGCCGCCCCCCCCGTAGCCATTGCCGGGGTGGAGGCAGTCCCCTCCCCCTCCCCGCCTCGCACCGGGGAGCTACCACTTGAGGAGGAGGAGGGGGAGGGGGACCGGGAGGGGGAGCGAGCTGGGGAGGAGGAAGGGGAGCGTTGCGGGGGAGGAGACCGGGAATTTGACCTCGAGTGTGAGTATGACCTCTCGGAGTTACAGCTTGACGGGGACCGGGAGGGGGAGGGGGAGCGGGAGGGGGACCGGGAGGGGGAGGGAGACCGGGAGGGGGACCGGCGGGGTGGAGGGGAGGGAGGAGACGGGGACCGGGAGGAGGAGGGGGAGCGGACGGGGGACGGGGACCGGGAGGAGGAGAGGGAGGGGGAGGGCGAGCGGGAGGAAGATTTGGAGGAGGACCTGGAGCGGGGGGGAGGGGGGGCGGGGGGTGGTGGGGGGGCGGGGGGAGGGGGTTTCTCCTTGACCTTCTTCTCCTTGACTTGGACGGGGGGAGGGGGCGGAGGGGCGGGGGGGTCCTTCTTCCCTCTATGCTCCCCCCCCTTGGACCTCTCCCTTCGCTCCTCCCCCTTGGGTGGGGGTGGAGGGGGGCGGTCCTCCCTCCCCCCCCCTCCCTTGACCTGGGGGGGTTTCTCCACGGGGGGGGCGGTCTTCTCTCTCTCCTCCCCCTCCTTCTCCTTCCTCTTCTCCTTCTTCTCTCGCTTTTTCTCTTTCTTTCTCTCCCGGGGGGGTGGGGGGTCGTCCGGGGGGGGTGGGGGGCGTACCTCCCCCTCCCCCCCCTTCTTCTTCTTCAAGTTGGGGTCTGGCTTGGAGGAGGGGGGAGGGGGGGTGAGGGGGCGCTTGGCAGGGGGGGAGGGGGCTGGGTTAGACCGTCTGGGGGGTGGGGGGGGAGGGGGGTCCTTCTCCCTGTGGTGGGGGGTGTGGTGGTGGGGGGTAGGGGTGGAGGAGGAGGAGGTGGTGGTGGTGGTGGTGGTGGAGGAGGAGGAGGAGTGGTGAGACTTATGCCCTTCTCGCTCTTTCTTACTTTTCTCTCTCTCTTTCTCTTTCTTAGACTTGGAGGGGGAGCGATGGGTGGGGGGGGGGCGGTCCTTCCCTCCTTTCTCTCCCTTCTCTCCATCCCCTGCACTTTTCTCTCCACTCTTGTGCTTCTCCTTACTCTTCCTCTCACTGGATTTAGAGGAGGAGGAGGAGGAGGAGGAAGACTTATGATGGTGATGGGTGGAAGATTTCTCTAGGGATATTGTAGGGGGCT
>JAXIVD010004114.1:20000-25000 GCA_036785275.1 Cancer borealis | reverse complement strand
CCAAACCGTATCTAACCAAACCGTACCTAACCAAACCGTACCTAACCAAACCGTATCTAACCAAACTGTACCTAACCAAACCGTACCTAACCAAACCATACCTAACCAAACCGTACCTAACCAAACCGTACCTAACCAAACCGTACCTAACCAAACCATACCTAACCAAACCATACCTAACCAAACCATACCTAATCAAACCTAACCAAACCATACCTAACCAAACCGTACCTAATCAAACCTAACCAAACCGTACCTAACCAAACCGTACCTAACCATACCTAACCAAACCATATCTAACCAAACCGTACCTAACTTAACCTAACCAAACCGTACCTAACCGTACCTAACCAAACCGTACCTAACCAAACCGTACCTAACCAAACCGTACCAAACCGTACCTAACCAAACCGTACCTAACCAAACCGTACCTAACCAAACCTAACCAAACCGTACCTAACCAAACCGTATCTAACCAAATCATACCTAACCAAACCGTACCTAACCAAACCGTACCTAACTGTATAGAATATAAATGCTTTACCAGGTCAATAACAAGACACACTGCCGTACCAATAGCGGATTATTCTGTTAATAATCTAGTAAGTATTTTTTTTTAAACTCTTCCTACGATGAAAATATTGAATATAATGTGAACACGCCAGGCCTGCCGTACCAATAGCGGATGACAATGGGGTACCACTGCCGTATCTATAAGCACTTTGATAGAATATTAGTGTTTGAGGTGAATTTGCAATATTTACCAAGGTTAGGATGAGTTTAGGGTGATTTAGGGTGAGGTTAGGTTAGGTTAGGGTGTGTTAGTGTGAGTTTAGGTTGAATGTAGGGTGTGTTAGTGTGTTAGGATGAGTTTAGGTGCGTTAAGGTGTGTTTAGGGTGTGTTAGTGTGAGTTTAGGGTGAGATTAGGGTGTTATAGGTGAGTTTAGGGTGTGTTAGTGTGTGTTTAGGATGAGTGTAGGATGTTAGGGTGTGTTAGTGAGGTTAGAATGAATTTAGGGTGTATTTAGGGTGAGTGTAGGGTGTTAGGGTGTGTTAGTGTGTTCTAGGTGAGGTTAGAGTGAATGTAGGGTGTTATAGTTGAGGTTAGGGTGTGTTAGGGTGAGTTAGGTTTAGGTTAGGAGAACATAGCTTAGGTTAGGAACATAGCTTAGGTTAGGAACATAGCTTAGGTTAGGAACATATACGTTAATATAAATCTGTTAATAAATAAATAAATAAATAATCTTTCTCTCTCTATAACTAAAAATTAAATAATAATAATAATAATAATAATAATTCGTAAATTTGTCATTAATCAAAATAATAAATGTGATAAGGACAGGTATGGGATTAGAATCTCTCTCTCTCTCTCTCTCTCTCTCTCTCTCTCTCTCTCTCTCTCTCTCTCTCTCTCTCTCTAAACAAACACACACTACTAACAATTCTAACCTAATTCTACACAAACAATAAGCAAACAAACACAAAAATAATCACACTCTCAAAAATATATAATTAATTAAACTCGAATAATTATAAACGAATCAGATTTTTTGAATATAGGAAAACATCTCTTTACATCCCTTTTCCATCCTTCCCCTTCAGTGTGGGTATAGATAAGTCCTTCATCTTATCCTACACTCACCTTGGAGGACATGGCGTGGCTGTAGGATACGCTGTAGGAGTTTAAATGTGGAAGGAATTTCAGTTTATCTCCCTCCCATCCGCCATTGATCTGAAAATGAATGGATGTATAATTCTTGTTTGTTTATTATTGTTAATATTGTTGTTATTATTGTTGTTGTTTATTTGTTTTTATGTATGTGTTTTTGGAATGAGGTTTTTGTGGGTTATTTTCTAGGTTTTTCGGGGGAGTTATTTATTTTTTTTGTTTTGGTTTGATCCAGAAGAGTCGTCACGTATGTAAAAATGTTTTGTTTTTGAAAGCATCGTTTATTATTCTTTTATAAATATTAATCTACATTTCTATTATAATTCATGTTGAAATTTTATGTTTGTTTCTATTTGTATATAAGTAGAGAGGATGAGAGCAAGAGGGGATAGCATTAAGGTAGAAATTAACAGACATAGATAGATAGTGATAGACATAGATAGATATTGATAGACATAGATAGATATTGATAGACATAGATAGATATTGATAGACATAGGTAGATATTGACTCATCCCCATCCATAAAGCCGTCTAGTCCTGTTACTCCAATACTCCCTTATTACCTACACCCATCTCCCATCCCCATCCATAAAGTCGTCTATTCTTCTCTTAAAACTCCCTATTGTCTTTGCACTAATTACCTGTTGACTGAGTCTCTTTCAATCATCTACTACCATATTTGTAAACCAATTTCTACCCATTTCTTTATTAAATCTACATTGTTCTAGTTTAAATCCGTTATTTCTTGTTCTATCCTGACTACTGATCGTAAGAATTTTTCCTACATCGCCCTTATTAAAACCTTTCTAACACAACTACAGATGAGTGTAGTTTTAAACAAAGTATTATTAATTATATTTTACTATAGTTTCACTCTCACTCTCTCTATCTAGCGTCAGTTGACAAACATTGTTTATTTAATACTTTCTAGTGTCTTCAAAGTGTCTGTGTTGGTGTTGATTACTGATACACACTTTTTTATATTTATATGATATTTGTATTTGCTTAAAATCTCTTCTTTTGAGTTATAATAATGTAAATAAGGCATTTCGTCATAGTTTCAGTTATCAGATATCAAATATGAAGTATACAATATTTTTCTACTCTATAAAAGCATCAAACGACAATACAGTAATTTTGTAATGTGTATCAAAGACTAAACTTGATATTTCTTGGTATAAATGTTAAGTAAAAGCTTTATTATAGCGTTAAATAATTATTTAAGAACTGGAACTTACGTCATAGATTTGACGTCATGCTACTGCCTTTCAGAAATATATACATTTGTTTCTCATCAAAAACCAAAAAAATTAATGTTTTATAATCAATCATAACTTTTCATTTATATTTTTTAGATGTTAAATACAATTACTTTTGATGTTTAATGATTGTAATCAGAGAAAATATCATAGTACTTACTGGCACCAGCTATGACGTAACCATGACGTCTACTTTATCATTTTTCATTTATTATTTTTTTCTTTTTTTCTTCCTTTTTCCTTCTTTTTGTCGTTGTTTTCTTGTTGTTGGATTCCTTCTTCTTGTTGTTGTCATTGTTGCTTGTTGTTTTGCCTCTGTAAAATCGTGTGTTTTCGGAGCTATATCTAAAATCACTAGTAAGTCATAGTATTGGGTGTTAAACAAGGGTGCTAAGCCGGACCTTCTTCTTCTTCTTCTTCTTCTTCCTGTGACCTCTGTGGCATGGACGGGGGTACGACCTGGAGGTGACCTGGGGGGGGGGGGGGGTCAGGGTCAGCCAGCGGGGGTTTGTTATGGTCCCCGCACAGGCTACACCAAATTTGACGCTGGGTATTATTTCACCATATAAGGGTTTTTTATTTCACGTTCATATGTAAAAGTGTTGTATATGTTGCAAATTATAAAAAAAAAAAACTTTAAATTAGTTTTTATTTTATTTTTGATAGGTTTAGTAAGTGTAGAATGTCGCAGGATGCCATAGGATGATGTAGGATATTATTGCTTCAAGAGGTCTTGGGATACGCCCTTCTAACATGCATCTCAGGCAGAATGTAAAAGAACATAAGAATTGATGAGACTGCAAGAGGCCAGTTAATGACCTACACGAGGCACCTCCTTGTCCCCCACCCTTGGAATAATCCAATATATATCCATCCCACCTGTCATCCCTATCCATACTCTGATCCAACCGTCTTTTAAAGCTACCTATTGACTCACCACTTACTACGTGTCTACCCAGCCTATTCCAATCGTTCACCACTCTGTTAGTGAACCAATATCTACCTAGGTCTGTCCTGAACCTAAGTTTTTCTAGCTTGTACCCATTTCCACGCGTCCTATCCTGGCTACTAAATTCTAAAACCTGATCAATGTTTCCCTTATTAATTCCTTTTACCCATTTGAAAACCTCAATCATATCCCCTCTTGCCCTCCTTCTCTCTAGGGAGTAGAGATTAAGACGTTTTAACCTATCTTTGTAAGGTAAATTTCTCAGCCCCTGAATCATCTTGGTCATTCTTCTCTGGACTGCCTCCAAGGAGCCTATATCCTTCCTATAATAAGGAGACCAAAATTGAGCTGCATAATCTAGCTGGGGTCTAATTAGCGCTAAATACAACCTCAGAATGATCTCAGAACTTCTATTTGTCACACACCTACTAATAAATCCCAGTATCTTGTTGGCCCTATTTCTAGCTATACCTAATACATTGCTTATTAATACACTGCTTATTTGAACTCCTAAGTCCCTCACACTATATGACCTTCCTAAGAGTGTCATTTAATGTGTAGTCCACAGACCTATTACCTTTACCTACGCTCATAATGCTACACTTGTTAACATCATTGTATTTTGTTAGAAATTCGCAAAAATATGGGAAAAATTGAAAACTTAAGGATAAACGGCTCTCAAACGACTTTCAAACGATTCATAGCTAAGATCCAGCGTTATTTTTTATTATTATTATGTATTTAGAGTTAGTGCAGTTTTGGTCACCGTATTATAGAATGGATATAGGATTGTTAGAGTCAGTGCAGAGAAGGATGACCTAAATGATAGAAGAGATTCTTAATTTTAGCTATGAAAGATGAAGGTGTATGTGTGTGTGTGTTAAATAACCTCACCCCTTCTACGTTTAATACTTCTAACAATGAATCCTAACAAGCTATTAGTCCTATTTCTAGCCTCATTACATTGTTTTCTGGGACGGAGGTCTGAGCTAACCTGAACACCCAAATTCCTCTCACATTCTGACCTATTCAACATTATCTGGTTCACGTTGTATCTGGTGTGAGGATTTTCCCGCTAAAGTTACCAATATTCATTACTATACACTTGTCATGATTAAAA
>JAXIVD010004114.1:5000-15000 GCA_036785275.1 Cancer borealis | reverse complement strand
GGCAAGGCGTCTACGGTCTCGAGAGGAAAGTGTGCCGGTAGGAAGGTCGGCCTGATTGCTGCTCGTAGGACTGGTCTGATCCGAGGTACCAAGAAGGATCCCAGACACGCTGCCTAAAAGGATATCCTGTTTGTACTGAAGGATATGAATAAAGGATTGAAGGATGTGGGTGTGTTTTTGTGTGTGTGTGTGTGTTTTTGTGTGTATGTGTTTGTGTGTGTGTGTGTTTTTGTGTATGTGTGTTTGTGTGTGTTTGTGTGTATGTGTGTTTAGTTTGGAGATGGAAGGATTGAAAGAGAGAGAGAGAGAGAGAGAGAGAGAGAGAGAGAGGGAAGGAGAGGGGAAGAGGGAGAGAGAGAAGGAAAAGGAGAGAGAGAGAAGGAAAAGGGGAGAGAGAGAGAAGGAAAGAGGGAGGGAGAGAGAAGGAAAGAGGGAGAGAGAGAGAGGGAAGGAAAAGAGTGAGAGGGGGAGAGAGAGAGAAGGAAAGGGAGAGAGAGAGAAGGAAAAGGGGAGAGAGAGAGAGAGAAGGAAAGAGAGAGAGAGAGAAGGAAAGAGGGAGAGAGAGAGAAGGAAAGAGGGAAAGAGAGAGAGAGAGAGAGAAGGAAAAGGGGAGAGAGAGAAGGAAAGAGGGAGAGAGAGATGGAAAGAGGGAGAGAGAGAGAGAAGGGAAGGGAGAGAGAGGGAAGGAAAAGAGGGAGAGGGGGAGAGAGAGAGAAGGAAAGAGGGAGAGAGAGAAGGAAAAGGGGAGAGAGAGAGAAGGAAAGAGGGAGAGAGAGAGAGAAGGAAAGAGGGAGAGAGAGAGAGAGAAAACAAAAAGGTTAGATTCTCAAAAAATATACAATGAAAAAAAAAAAAAAATCGAAGTAAAATTAAAAAAAAAAAAAATAATAATAATAATAATAATAATGAATAAATGAATAAAATAATTGAATGTATAATGAAAAAATAGAAGGAATTGAATAAGATAGAAATAGAAGGAAGGAGTTATCTAGGAAGGAAGGAAAATTGTGTGTGTATGTGTGTATGTATGTGTGTGTACGTGTATGTGTGTGTACGTGTATGTGTGTGTACGTGTATGTGTGTGTCTTAGGAGAGGAAGGATGTAGGTTTAGGATGTAAGGATAGATTATAAGAGTCGTAGGAGAGGAAGGCTAATGTGTGTGTGTGTGTGTATGTATGTGTGTGTGTGTGTGTGTATGTATGTATGTATGTATAAGACTAATGTGTATGTATGTATGTATGTATAAGACTAATGTATATGTATGTATGTACGTACTACTACCACCACCACTACTACCACCACACACGCACACACACACACACATATAACTTACAAAACACCCAATAAACAAACAAACAAACAAATAAACAATAAGTAAAAGGCAAAAATAAAAACTCGTTAAATAATGTTCATAATATTTACTTAATCTTAATTTCACTTACAGATTAAACTCATATAAAAAAAATAGATTAAACAAGATGGCGCAGCGAGGCAGGTCAGCAGGTCAAAGGGGGGGGGGGGGGGAAGGGGAAGGGGGCTGCTGCTGCTGCTGCTGTGATTGCTGCATGGGCCTGGCACTGAGGGGGGGGGGGGGTGAGGTTAGGGTTAGGGGGGGTGGGGTATGATTAGAAATGGGCGTGGGCGTGGGTGAGTGCCAGCTGGTAGGGGGAGGTCAGGTCAGGTCATGTGAAAGGTCATGTCTGGCACCACTGTTTCCATTTACAATTCTATCATATTATGTTCACTAAGGAAGAGTGCGCGCGTACATGTGTGCGCATATAACGACACACACACACTGATACACACTAACCTACCTACCTACACGCACACACCCACACATATACAAGTGTCCAGCACCACTGTGGCGGGCGTGTGGTAGGTTAGGTTAGGTCGGGTCAGATCGGGTCACTACTGTTGATGACCTTTGACCTTAATTAAGTTCATAATCTGATTCACGTCCGCAACATCAACGGGATTTTGAACAATGTCATATTTAATTTCCCCGCGGCCGCCCCCTAAGCTCGAGCTGGGCACCTGCGTCACATGTATCACCTGTTCAATTAAGGTCGGGTGTTGCAAATGCTGTACCGCACCACCACCACCACTACCCTGCTGCTGCTGCTGCTGTACCGACCGCATGTCAATCACAGCGGTCTGAGGGTGTCCCGGTACAGCTGTGGTGTGGATTTGTATTGGTCCGGAAAGCTGCACGGTGGGTGTGCCGGCAAGTGTGGCGCGTCCTCCCTGGATCTGAAGCTGTTGTCCTGAAGCTGTCTGAACCACCTGTGCCGTCTGGTGATGCTGCTGCTGCTGCTGTTGGTGCTGCACGACTTGTACCTGCTGCTGCTGTACCTGCTGTTGCTGTACCTGCTGTGGTTGCTGCTGCTGCTGCTGTGGCTGTGGTGTAGGGAGGCCTAAATCTTTACGTTTTTTCTCACAGCGGCGGCGGTGAGCCTCGTATAGCTTGCGGTATAGGAACACAAACCGGCATTCCTCGCATTTAAACGGCCCTTCCCCGGTGTGTTTGGCCTTGTGTGTTTGCAAGTCCTGTGTGGTCTGGAAGGACGCGTCACACTCCTGACACTCATACGGGCGGTCCATACGCTGCTCCTTCCTCTGCCGTTTAAAGGTAGGATTGCTCGGGTTGAAGGAAGCCGCGTTTACCCCTCCTTGACGCGTGTGACTACCTCCAGACCTAGTGTTGACAGTCCGTGTGGTGGCTGGCGCGTGGTGCTGTGTGGTAGGTGGCGGTGGCTGCTGCGGTGGTGGTGGTTGGGCTTTCTGTGGTGTGTGGTGCGTGGGGAATTGACGCTTGATAGGCCCAGGGTTGATGATTGGCTTAGGTGGGTGTGGCATCAGCGCACGTTTTTTTAGACATCGCGTTTTGTGGCTACGAAAGTGACTCTTATACATGAAGGTGAAGTGACAATCCTCGCAGGTGAACGGGCCGTCACCGCTATGTTTTTTTTTATGTTCTACTAACTCTGCCGGGTCTATGAACGAGGCGGTGCATTGGTCGCATTTATAAGGCCGGTCTTTGGGGTCAAGAGCGATGACCAGACGCTGTGGTTGCTGCTGTGGTTGCTGCTGTTGTTGTTGTTGTTGTTGCTGTTGTTGTTGCTGTTGGACTTGTACCTGTTGCTGTTGCTGTACTACTTGCTGTTGCTGTACCTGTTGCTGCACTGTTACCTGCTGTACTGTTTGCTGTTGTTGCTGCTGCTGCTGCTGTACTGTTACTTGATGCTGTTGCTGTTGGTGTGTGTGTGCGTGTGTGTGTTGGTCCTGGTGGTGGTGATGATGATGGTCCTGCTGTGTGTGGTGCTGTGTGTGCTGCTGCTGCTGCTGGTGCTGTGTGTGGTGCTGCGTGTGGTCAGGGTGGAGGGTAGCGGCCACTGTGCTGCTTCTCTGATTCCCAACACCCGCTACACTTGCTATTCCTTGCGGCTGTTCCGTCAATACATAAGTTGATGTGGTGTAGGATGGTAGCGATACCTGTCCTGACACACTCCCTGACACCTGTACAGGGAGGGAGGCGAGCGTAACAGCCGTCAGCACGTGTGGGGTGGCTGACGTAACGACTTGATACCTCGTTGAAGGTGCGATTTCATATATTTGATGGACCTCACCGCCGTAAGCTCGTTTAAATGCGGTTAATTGTTGCTCTTCTTGTAATACCTGTTGACTGTGCTGGTGGGCTGGCGCGGGCATTACAATTTGTACTGTGGTAGGGAGGTCATCTGTGGTGTCGACTGTCTCCACCACACCGACCCCCGCCTCGCCATTCTCCCCAACCACTAGCTCCCCCCCCTTGTGGTGTGTGTGTGTTTGTTTGTGCAGGTCAAAGTATGATTTGTCTGAGTACGACGAGTTGCATTGATCGCATTTGTATATTTTCTGCCCGGTGGTTGTTGTTGTTGTTGTTGTTGTCGTGTTGTTCATGAAGAGCTTGAGGTCGAGTGGAATGTCCATCTTGGAGCATGACCTTGGAGTGTGACCTTTGACCTTAAACTTGACCTCTTCGATTTTGATTTTATTGTTATTATTATTATATTTTTCTTCTCTTCCTTCAGTCTTTATATAATTTTCTCTCTCTCTGTCTTCTTCCTCCTCCTCCTCCTCCTTCTAACACACACGTACGCGCACACAGCTTCCAGATCCTCGTGTACACAGCCCACACGGTCGCCTCACGCACATACAGACATACGCATACACACGCATGCCCATGGTGTGTTATCTGAAAAGGGAACGTGTTTTATTTTATTATTATTAAATTGAGTGTTTTTTTTGGTGTGTTAATAATTATGATTGTATGTTAATATTAATTACTATGGATTAATTATTTATCTACACGTATTAGTTATTAGTTCAACTCCATTTTCTATTTATTTATTTATTTATTTAAGTATAACTAAACCATTACTACTACTACTACTACTACTACTACTACTACTACTACTACTACTACTACTACTACTGCTACTACTACTACTACTACTACTACTACTACTACTACTACTACTACTACTACTACTACTACTACTGCTACTACTACTATTATATATGTATTGTATAAGGAGAGAGAATTAATAATGAAAGGAAGGAAGGAAGGAAGGAAGAGAGGAAGAAGGGAAGGAAGGAAGAAGGAAAGGATCTCTCTCTCTCTCTCTGTCTCTCTCTTCTTACCCCAGGGTCAGTTAGGTTGTGTTGACCAATGGGAGGCAAGCATCAGTAGCCTTCCTCTGCCAATCAGCGGCCTTCCTTCCCCTCCTGGGATGTGGTTGGTCACTGGTAGGAAAAAAATGGAAATAATTGAATGTTATGGGAAAAAAATGGAAATAATTAAATGTTATGGGGAAAAAAATGGAAATAAAAAGAAAAAGGAAAAGTAAGAGAAGGAAGAAAATGAATAATAATAATAATAATAATAATAATAATAATAAATAAGAAAAAAAACAAATAAAAATCGTTAATATCTTTACTATTATCATTATTATTATTATTATTATTATCTCTTCCTAATGACCTCTAACCCTTGACCTCTGACCTAACCTAAAAATAAAACCACAGTGACCTAACCTTCCCCCAGGTCAACCCCGCCCCCCTCTCCCCCTTACAGGTCAAAATTAACACACACGCACATGACTTACACACAATATAAGTCGTACACAGTAAGTCACCACCCCATTAAGTCACTCTTAAGTCAAGGTCATACACACACACACACACACACCCGTACGTACACAATGCATACATACACACACACACACACAATGGTAATTAACACATGTGCGTGCATTTGCGTGTGCGTTTCGTGTGTGTGTGCGTGCATGGGCGTATATAAAAGTCCTAAGCCACCTGACACGCCCATAATACCTTCAATAAACCTAAATAACATCAATTCTAACTATAATTCAAACGGAACTTATTGCCATTTCCACTTATAACTACACTCTAATATATTACCCAATCCCGCTATCTGAGGTGGGCGTGGGGGGGCGGGGCGGCATACCTGGTGGGCGGTGTGGGTGTGGGCGTGCAGATGTGGGCGTGGCTCCCTCACACACGGTGGAAATAAAGGGGAAGGAAATATGCTTCTCGCCCGACGCTTCCTTCAGCCATTTGCATGTAAACACTGACTCGCTGACGGCCTTCCCGCCAAGCCGACCTCATTTTAGTATTTATTTATCATTATTATGTATGTTTATGTCTATTTTGTATGTTGGAATAATGTAAAATGAATAATTAATGCATGTTATGTTGTGGTTTTGGTTTTTTTCATTGTCTGTGTTTGAAGTTATTGTGTATATGTGATTTTTGTTTAATTCAATCTTTGTTATGTATTTATACTTATAATTGAATGTCTATTATACATATTTATAAATCAGAATAAATAACGGATGAATAATTTAGTAATACATTTATATATCAACTTATATTTTCTTAGTTAGAAATATGTATAGAGTGTAGACTTTGCCGCTCTTGTTTAAACAGTAATCACGCCCACACGCCCACGCCCACGACACCCATACTTATAATAATACATCAAAATTACTTACTTATACATAAATTGAGATTAGATTTATATAAAAAGTAATATATTACGACTTATAACAATAATCCTCGTTTTCTTTCAACATTAACTATTATATTTGGAATTAATAAGAAGACTGCAAGAGGCCAGTTGATGACCTACACGAGGCAGCTCCTTAGCTTACCTATAGCTTACCTATGAATAGATAGTGGGGAATTAAGAATAGGGCTTCTTGTAGTGTCCCCCACCTCTTAGACTTAGTTAGCCAGTATTTTAGTTACTCATACCAAGGTGTCTATCATACCGTGCTTTAAATGTGGCTATTGTTGGGGCAGTTACCACACTCTCTGGAAGTGCATTCCAGGGGTCAATGACTCGAATGGCAAACCAGTTCCCTTTTAAGGTTGTCCTCCAATGATCTGGCTTAGATAGCTTCAGAGAGTGGCCTCGTAAGTTGTTGGTGTTCAGTTGGAAAAACATGGTGTAGGGGAAGTCCTCAAATCCGTGGATCAGCTTATAGGTCTCTATCATGTCCCCTCGCGTTCTCCTGTTTTGCAACGTCTGCAGGCCCAGATGTTTGCACCTCTCCTCATAGGGCAGATGGAATAGTTCCGGTACCAACTTGGTTGCTCTTCTCTGGACTCTCTCCAGTGACCGGATGTTCTGTAACAAGTAGGGAGACCAGGCTTGAGCTCCATAGTCCAGCATCGGGCGGACCAGGAAGAGGTAGAGAGGCATTAGGATGTCCTTGCTGAGCACAGTGAAGTTCCTCTTGATGATACCGAGACGACTGTTTGCTTTGGCCGCTACTTTGGAGACGTGCATTGAGGACTTGAGGTTCGCAGACACTATGATACCCAGATCTCGCTCCTGTGTGGTCTTCTGCAGTTGTCTGTGGTTCAGGTGGTAGTCTGCCCGCCGGTTATGGTGCCCTACGTGCATTGTTTTGCACTTGTCAACAGTAAACGTCAGTAAACACTTCTTGCTCCACTCGTCCAGGCGTTCCAGGTCTCTCTTGAGGGCATCTATGTCAGCTTCCGTCTTGATCGTCCTGTAGATTTTGGCGTCATCTGCAAACAAGCTGGCTGCTGATTTCAGGTTCTTCATGAGATCATTTATGTAAATGAAGAACAGTACTGTGCCCATCACCGACCTTTGGGGGACTCCGCTTACAACTGGTAGCCAGTCAGACGTTGAATTTCTAATATTTACCCGTTGATACCTCTCTCCAAGGAAATTCCTGATCCACGTCAAGATTCCACCATCTATACCCATTGCCTTCAACTTGGTGAGGAGTCTGTGATGTGGAACTCTGTTGAAGGCCTTCTCGCAGTCCAGGTAATTAATGTCGACACACATCCCCTCATCCACTGCATTCACAAGGTCATCAAGGTAATATAGCATGTTGGTCAGGCAGCTCCTATTACTTCTGAAGCCATGCTGCTCTTTAGTCATGAGGTTGTTCTCATTTAGGTGTTTGACAATTTTTTCTCGGATGATACTCTCATATCATTCCTTAGAATAATCCAATATCTATCCATCCCACCTGTCATCCCTATCCATACTCTGATCTAACCGTCTTTTAAAACTACTTATTGACTTACCACTTACTACGTGTCTACCCAGCCTATTCCAATCGTTCACCACTCTGTTAGTGAACCAATATCTACCTAGGTCTGTCCTGAAGCTAAGTTTTTCTAGCTTGTACCCATTTCCACGTGTCCTATCCTGGCTATTAAATTCTAAAACCTGATCAATGTTTCCCTTATTTATTCCTTTTACCTATTTGAAAACCTCAATCATATCCCCTCCTGCCTTCCTTCTCTCTAGGGAGTGGAGATTAAGACATTTTAACCTATCTTTGTAGGATCTTAGCCTCTGAATCATCTTGGTCATTCTTCTCTGGACTGCCTTCAAGGAGCCTATATCCTTCCTATTACTTGATTACTTGATGAAGTCTAGAGGTAACCCTCATAGCCATGGTGATCCACCGCTGCTCCCGTGACCAGTGTCTCTTTTCTGTAGACATATCTGGTCCGGTATGGTGTTGGATGCCGCTCCACACAGGGAGGTATATCCTGGTACTAGCGGCTTGTCAGGAACACTTCAGGAACTTGTCCAGCTGGTTCTTAATGTGTTCTATTTTTATTTACAGTTGGTCGTGTTCCTGGCTTGTCGTGGTAGGGAGTTGAAGAGGTGAGGACCTTTGTAAGTGAAGGTGGCAGCCAAGAGAGTCTTCACTCTCCCCGAGGCTTGGCTGGGGAGTGTCCTTTGACAGCTACATAATCTAGATGGCGTCTAATTAGCGCTAAATACAACCTCAGAACTCCTATTTGTCACACACCTACTAATAAATCCCAGTATCTTGTTGGCCCTATTTCTAGCTATAATACACTGTTCCCTGGGGCGCAAGTCACTGCTTATTTGAACTCCTAAGTCCCTCACACTATATGACCTTCCTAAAGTAGTGTCATTTAATGTATAGTCCACAGACCTATTACCTTTGCCTACGCTCATAATGCTACACTTGTTAACATATATTAATATCAAAACATATGCGTTAAATAATGTAAATACAAAAATAATGGTAGAGCCGAAATAAAAACCATTCAGAAATATAGCTAAATAAAAATAACTATAGGAATTAACGTCTAAATGAATAATGTAATAAATAAAATAAGCTTAAATAACTATAAAAATCACATACATCACATAAAATAACATAAATAATAAAAATAACAAATGAAAACCGAGACCGAATCTGCATCAGCCATTAACACATTTTTCCTCTCGTCGGCTTCAATATTTAAGGTAAATACTGTATCTAATAACCTTGTTTGACCTCACCCTTAATTACACTCACCCTGGCACACCCTAGCCACACCCTGACACCCTAAAAACACATTAAAATAAGGTAAATAAAGAGAAATAAAGGAAATTATAACCAGCATGTTCTAGGAAGGGAAAGAGGAGAGGAAATATTTTGGTAATTATTATATCCATAATTATCACGTTTAATGACCTTGTCTGACCTCACCCTTAATCATATACACCCTGGCACACCCTAGCCACACCCTGACACCCTAAAAACACTTTAAAATAAGATAAATAAAGAGAAATAAGGTCAATATTAATAGCAAGCATAAGAATGAGAGTTTGGTGCGGTGAAATTTTACATCTTCACCAGAATGAACTTGGATATAAATGACACACTTTTCGTATAGATTTTGACCCAATACGAATGATTTTGACATTAATTTCCGTCGCAGATGAATATATAAGATATCCTGATCACCCCAACAAGCCTGTGGGGGTGTGGAGTTCTTGGGGGAAGACGAAATACTATGATTTACGTTCAGAATAATGTGCCAGAATCATTAACATAACCTAATTAATGACCTTTTAACGAACGCACAAAAACTGGCGTGTGGCTACGAAAAATGGCGTCTGCACCTCGCCCAACCCACGATTTTGGGTCATAGCAAACATTTGATATCTTCTAAATTAACCAAACCAAACCTAAACTAAATTAAATTAACCAAACCTTAACCTACTTTGACAAATAACATAATCTTCTTCAAACCAAACTAAACCAATTTGCTTCATAATATTGCATAGTTTAGGCGGCTGTCAGGAGGAGGGACAAATATTTAGTTGTATAATATCACTCTTTCCTTTGTTTTCAGCGTAATAATGTCTGAGGCGCTAGATAAGATTGCTGATGTTGACATTGATGATGGTACCTTTAAATACGTGTTAATCAAGGTCTATCACAGCCCGCCAGCACCTGCCCAGGAGACTTTCAAGTATATAGTACGAGGGTAAGTGTGTAACGAAATTGTTGTTGATTATAATGGTTGTATTTTCTGTTATAATATATATTTGTTCTCTTTTTAACTTTCACACACACACACACACACACACACACTCTCTCCCTCCACACACACGCACACACCCTTCTCCCTCCC
>JAXIVD010004114.1:0-2500 GCA_036785275.1 Cancer borealis | reverse complement strand
AAAATAAATCAATTAATCTCTTGTCTTATAACCTAATTAATAACTAATTAGGTCAGGAGAGGTCATTAAGATATTCTCTCTCTCTCTCTCTCTCTCTCTCTCTCTTTCTCTCTCTCTCTCTCTCTCATAATGGAAAACAAGAATAAATAAATAAATAAATAAATAAGAATATCTACCTTTTTATTTTTTTTCCTTGTTTGTCTGTTTTTTTGAGAAGGAAAGTTTAGGTGATTATGGGAAGGACTTTCTCTCTTTCTTTTTCTTTTTCTTTTTTTCCTTCCTTCCTTCCTTTCCTTTCCTTCCTTCCTTTCTTTCTTTCTTTCTTTTCTTTCTTCTATCTTTAATTAGAGTCACTGGGATCATTATTATCATTATCTTTCATTATATTATCTCTATCTTCATCCTGGAAATTAAAGAAAATAAAGTTAGTAAAATATAGTCATTATTGTCTATAGGAAAAATTAGATCTAACTCTCTCTCTCTCTCTTTCTTTTTTTCTCTCTAAATTAGTATTATATTCATTTTCTCTATAGCTACCAATTCTCTCTCTCTCTCTCTCTCTCAATACTTACAAACATCCTCTTCTTCCTCCTGTGCATCCTCCTCTTGTCCGCCCTCCTCCCCATCTCCTTCCTCTCCCTCTCCTTCCTCCCCATTATCCTCCTCCCCATCTCCTTCCCCCTCCTCCCCATCCCCATCTCCTTCCCCTTCCTCCTCCTCCTCCTCCGCCTCCTCCTCCTCCTCCTGTGGGCTGGCGGGAGGGTTCGGGTCAAGAGGGTCAGCGCTAAGTTGGAAGTAAACAGCAGAGGAATCGTTGCTGCTGTCGTCAAAGGAGGTGGAGCTGTACGGCACGTCGGAGGAGACAAGCTCATTTTCGTCAACTGTAGGGGGGGGGGAGGGGTGTTTGGTTAGGTTAGGATTGTGGTGTGGTGTGTGGTGTGTGGTGTGGTGTGGGGTGTGTGGTAAGGGAGGGTGGGGAAAGGGGTGTTTGGTTAGATTAGGTTAGGTAAGGTATGGTAAGGTTAGGTTAGGTTAGGTAAGGTAAGGTAAGGATAGGTAAGGTAAGGTAAGGTAAGGTAAGGTAAGGTTAGGTTAGGTTAGGTAAGGTAAGGTAAGGATAGGTAAGGTAAGGTAAGGTAAGGTTAGGTAAGATAAGGTAAGGTTAGGTAAGATAAGGTAAGGTTAGGTTAGGTTAGGTAAGATAAGGTAAGGTTAGGTAAGGTTAGGTAAGGTAAGGTTAGGTAAGGTAAGGTAAGGTAAGGTAAGGTATGGTTAGGTAAGGTAAGGTAAGGTAAGGTAAGGTTAGGTAAGGTAAGGTTAGGTAAGGTAAGGTAAGGTAAGGTAAGGTAAGGTAAGGTATGGTTAGGTAAGGTAAGGTAAGGTAAGGTAAGGTTAGGTAAGGTAAGGTTAGGTAAGGTAAGGTAAGATTAGGTAAGGTAAGGTAAGGTAAGGTATGGTAAGGTAAGGTAAGGTAAGGTTAGGTAAGGTAAGGTAAGGTAAGGTAAGGTAAGGTTAGGTAAGGTAAGGTAAGGTAAGGTTAGGTAAGGTAAGGTAAGGTTAGGTAAGGTAAGGTAAGGTATGGTTAGGTAAGGTAAGGTTAGGTAAGGTAAGGTAAAGTTAGGTAAGGTAAGGTAAGGTAAGGTTAGGTAAGGTAAGGTTAGGTAAGGTAAGGTTAGGTAAGGTAAGGTTAGGTAAGGTAAGGTAAGGTAAGGTAAGGTAAGGTAAGGTATGGTTAGGTTGGTAAGGTTAGGTAAGGTAAGGTAGTTGGTTAGGTAGGTAAGGTAAGGTATGGTAAGGTAAGGTAAGGTAAGGTAGGTAAGGTAAGGTAAGGTAAGGTATGGTTTGGTAAGGTAAGGTAAGGTTTGGTAAGGTAAGGTAAGGTTAGGTAGGTTTGGGTAAGGTTGGTAGGTAAGGTTAGGGTAGGTTGGGTAGGTAAGGGTTGGTAAGGTTAGGTTAGGTTTGGTATGGGTTAGGTTGGTAAGGTAGGGTTGGTATGGTTGGTTAGGTTGGTGGTAGGGTTGGGTTGGTAGGGTTGGTAGGTTGGGTTGGGTTGGGTGTTGGGTTGGTTGGGGTTGGGGTTGGGTTGGTGGGTTGGTTTGGGTTGGTTGGTTGGTTGGGTTGGGTTGGTTTGGGTTGGTTGGTGGTTGGTTGGGTTGGTTGGGTTGGTTGGGTTGGGTGGTTGGTTGGGTTGGGTTGGGGGTGGGTTGTTGGGTTGGTTGGGGTGGGTTGGTTGGGGTGTGGGTTGGGGTTGGGTTGGGTTGGTTGGGTTGGTTGGGTTGGTTGGGTTGGGTTGGTTGGGTTGGGTTGGGTTGGTTGGGGGGTTGGGTTGGTTGGGTTGGTTAGGTTGTGTAGATGAGGTATGGTATTAGGTATTAGTTAGGTAGTGGTTTGGTAGGTAGAGGTGTAGGTTAGGTAAGGTAAGGTAAGGTAAGTTAAGGTAAGGTAAGGTAAGTAGTAAGGTAAGGTAAGTTAAGGTAAGTTAAGTTAAGGTAAGTTAAGG
>JAXIVD010004113.1:32500-38800 GCA_036785275.1 Cancer borealis | reverse complement strand
GTTTTAAAGATTTTCAGAAACAAACTCCATTATTTTCTTTCCTCAAGGATATCAAAACCGCTTCTATCTCAGGTCTTAAGACATAATACTTCTCACTCTCCCTAAACGATTACACAAGAATTCCATTATTAACACAGTCGGTCAGTGGTGCGGGACTATTCTTTACTAAGTTGCAGTTGTCATATATCTAGACATAACAACCAATTCCGTGGTTTTTGAAACATGACAACACTAAAGGTTTGCGTTGTTCTAAGGTGCAGTTTATTGATTATCTTACGTCATCTCTTACTAACACTGATCTCATGTATAGGTTTAGAATTTAACTGCATAAATCCTTCATTATCCTTTCAAGCATTCTAATACATGATTCAAAAGCTCCTCCTTCATCACCAGCCCTCCTTCCATCCTCCACCCTAATCATGGCTATATATATTCTGTTTCTAAAGTATTAATTAAGATTACCAACAGCTACCTTTAACTCTCTCTTCTGAGGCAATTAAAAAACCCATTGTCAACACCAGATATCTCTATGATGTATCACCATTTCTTTGTATTCCTAACTTCTACAACGTCTTTTCTGTATATCTTAAAAAAGTCAGCGCAAACTTTTCCTCCTCCTGCTGTTGCTCCAAAGGAAAAAATAAGTCATTCATCTTCACAAACACACAAATGTCTAAGTCTGAAACACATGATTAATACACAAAAGCTAAGTGGTAAGTACCTTGGTGAAGAAACATTTCGTCGTTTAGCTCTGATCAAATTAAAAAAAAAAAAAATTGAAGCCTCATTCATACATAAAATTTTGGACTAAAATATTCTAAGGCTGCACTTTTTTGTTGGGGGGAAGGGGAGATTTAAAGGATATTGAGGACCCAAATAGCAAGGAAATACACGAATCCAACCCACCAATATCCCTTCCAGAGTATCGGATGCAGCAAGATCAGTTTCCACAGTTAAAAGAACCCGGCAATCCTCAAAACTCGGTAAAGACAAGTTTGCAAGACCAGGAAAGAAAGAAAGAGTTGCTCCACAGGAAGGGCGCCTCACTTTGGGGCGGGAGAAGCCTTGCAACTTGGAACATTGAAGTTTGTGTGGAGGACTAAGTTTTCGATGATGATGATGGTGGTGGTGATGGTGATGGTAATGGTGATGGCAATGGTGATGATAATAATGGTGATAATGGTGGTGGTAGTCATGGTGATAGTACAAAAGGTAAAAAAAATAAGCAGCAATAACAATAAAAGAAACAACAAACTCACAAATAAAGGATTAAAGAATTAAAGCAAAAAGAAAAGAAGAAAACCAAAAAATGAAAAGAAAAAGAATGCAATTTTTTTTTTTTTAAACACAAATGAATGAATGAATGAACAGGAGAACAGGTTAGTCACAGAGTGAATGAACATGCACACAACGACGGAGGAGGAAGAGAAAAATGGCTATCAAAATATCGTTCGTCTATTTTCAAGCTGACAAAACCTTCCACCAACCTTGTATTTCGGGGCACTCGTTCACCTCTTTTTATATTCCACTTTATTGAAAATTCTGATTGACATTCTAAAACAAACCTTACATGCAAACGCCACAGGTGAGTGTTGCAGTGTTTCACTCATGCACTACTTCATTACGTTTTACAATTCACTCCACTGTTGACTCACTCCGCTCGCTCAACTCTAGGCCTATTCCTGAACCAAAGAATAATAGTTTTCTTTTTATTAATGCGTCGTATTTTTCTTTGTCCGCCTTCCTTCGTTTCTATTCCTCCCCCAACGTAAGACTCCCTTGAAGAGGTAAATTTCAGGCACCAAACTGATACTCGAGTGATATTTTCCTTTTTTTATATCTATGGAGCAATATCTATCCGACTTTCATGTTATATTTACTTAAAACAGTGTCTTGTCTCGCCTTTTGTAAATAAGACAAAGTTCCCGTGAGTCTCCTATAAGTATTTTCATAATATTTACATCCTGTACAGAATGTATACAGTTCGATTTGGTATTTCATTTTTGCTACGACCAAGGCTACGACTAAACTTACAATAAAACCGATCACCAGTCTCCAAAGTATAGTAAAACAATACTGGAGTTTCCTAATGCTTTTGTTGTGACCGTATTGTACCAACTTTTTTTTCTCTTACTCCAAACCTAACCTCATTTCCCTATCACTGTAATATTCCAACACAGGATAAGATAAGAACAGTTAATGTCGTGCCAAAGCGGCCTGGATCAGCACTTTTATTCCTTGGTGTTTTCTGGAGCTGCTGAGTCTGATAATACAGCAACACTTTCATTGCCAGTCACACCCAAGAGCAACGACGCAATGGTAAAGGAACTTCAGTTGGGTGAATATTATTTGATAGCGAAGAGGATCGATTACCTTCCCTTCCAACAGATAATCCCTTCTCAATGCGATCCAGTAGGCGCTTCGGCTGAGTTGGCGGGGAAGCTCGTCTGTCAGCCAGAAAGTCTCCTGCGTAGACGAAGGACGAAATGTCTGATATTTACCGCACTCAACGAAATTTCTCTGTGTAAAGGGCAGACAGGTAACCGGGAAATACACAAGAGCTACATTTTGTAGTCCATAAGATTACTGCTGTTCTCACTACTTTGCAATTTCAAGTCCATGCATAGGTAAGCTCCCTTTCCTGGGTACACATCATGTGTAGGGAACTTTAGATGCTGGTACACGCACCTCTACCAAGGTGATGAGCCTGGGATGAGCTGTAGATTAAAACGTGGATGAGTGATACGTTATAGTGTTTGCAGCTTACTACACTACTCACTGCATTTGTGATGAAGTGTTGTTTGAAGCGGCTTTCACTCTGCAAACCTCTGGCAACTACCTCTCGTGGGGTGTATTCCTTCAACTTTGTTCGACGTTTCTCCCAACAACAAGGTTTGCATTGAGCAAATACAACTTGGGTGTATACAAACCGAGCTCCTTCAGTGGCCGTTGTTCGCCTTAGAAATCCATCCACGCCACGCTGTAGTACCATCATATCGTTAACATTATGATGGTGTTAGTTGATTTGAGTGGAAACACAAATATGAAACCAAAACAACTAATAAAGCAAGATTTCAAAGTATTTGTAATGTCCAATGAAATGCATCGGTAAGGAATTCAAAGTATGACAAAACTGAGTTCAGTCGCAGACTATCTAGTATCGGGAACAGCTGCATAGAATGAACGAGTTATTAGAAGGCTGCAGAGCTCTGCCGCAGACACCAGTGTTTGTGAGGACTCGCTGCGATGTCATCATTCTCTTTAGCCTTGAGAAAGAAGGTGGGGTGCACTGGGAAATCTGGGTCCTAAATCCTATTCTTCTCAGACGTTCAGAGATAGAATGCCGCTCTCGCCGATATCAAGCTTTCGATCTGAAAGAAGGTGCAACCTTCCTTTCGTCACATTGTTGTGTCGAGGTGTATCAATACAATGAGAGTAATAGTGTTTTTTGGTTTTCACGCAGTGCTGGTACTGAATATACGAAAAAAACAGCATAGTCAACAACGATTTAAGAAAGTGTGGGTAAAGTAAAGTGTAAGTGTACCGCAAGATTTATCGCTCTCGATGAGGGCGAGAACGGGAGCCTCTGAACCGTGGGATGAATATCATGATGTGGATGTGGATGGCTGGTGGCAGGGCGTGGGTGGAAGGCATGACGTTAAAATAAAGAAAGAAGCATGGGCAAGAACCTTGATGGTGTGAGCCAGTGTGAGAGGGAGAAGGGGTCTGGTGGGAGAGGGGATGGGATACAGGCGAAGGTCACCACTTTCGTCTGATGGAAAACCTGTGTTGGCTGCTGAACCAAGATGGTCACGCCATCCCACCCCACCAGCCTGCTCCGCCGCGCCGCTCCTCCTACCTACACCGGCACGTGAATCCTGCAGCTTCTACAGTTTGCCCCAATGATTAGCTTGTCCTGCTATGCCGACCCGCCCTCTCAGTTCACCAATCCACCGAACTCGAACGTACAGTAATGTAAAATAAAATAGATGACAAACTAATTGGTGCCTATTTACGACGATCAGCTTCGTTTCTTTGTGCCGTGAATCAAGGAAGGACATTTCAGGAACACAGGAAATTACTGCATCGTTCACAGTCCTTTCTGCTATCGATCACTACATTGTCGGCTCCAGACTCAAGTGTTCATTGCAATATATGCATTTCAAGGCTGCACGCCACTTCAGATGCACTTCAAATGCACAACATGAAGCGCCTCATGACACATCGCTTAATATTTAAGTATGTTGTTGCCGCCACCCAACAACACTAAAGCTGCACATTCACTGCCGTAGAATTGAGGTGAGGAGGCAATGCTCACCTTTTTACTGGAGCAAAGTTGTCACCCAAGCCTGTGACGTCAAGCCCTTCGTTATGACACTATTTTAACTGCAAATTCTCGTCACTGCTACAGAGGAAAAGGCAGGGTTAGTGTGTGTGTGTGTGTGTGTGTGTGTGTGTGTGTGTGTGTGTGTGTGTGTGTGTGTGTGTGTGTGTGTGTGTGTGTGTGTGAGGGGGGGGGGGGGCGTGCGTGCGTGCGTGCGTGTGTGTGTGTGTGTGTGTGTGTGTGTGTGTGTGTGTGTGTGTGTGTGTGTGTGTGTGTGTGTGTGTGTGTGTGTGTGTGTGTGTGTGTTATGAGCTACTGGATATATAAGGGACTGTAAGTGGGAGGGCGGGTGGATGATTGAATTAAGTAGAGGCTGACGGTCTTAATCCCATTACAACTCCTAAACAGTACGGACCACATAGACTCGCACACACACACACACACACACACACACACACACACACACACACACACACACACACACACACACACACACGCGCGCGCACACACACACACACACACACACACACACACACACACACACACACACACACACACACACACACACACACACACACACAACCCTCCAGCAGTGTTACGTGTTCTCCTTTTCTCGTTCTTCTTCCCTGCCTTGCATTCACTCTTTAATGCTCCTTCTCTCCATCACCCTCTTACTCTTACCTGCAGCTCCATTTTTCTTTTTCATCTTCATTCTCGTCATTTGCTTGTTTTCGTCGAGGTCTGCCATGTTGCTGTTCCGCCTCAAGACCATCCCTTCCTCGATGCAATGTTGCCAGCTCCACAACACTTGAAGAATATTACAGGTTTCATTTACTTAAGATACTTTCCATCAACGGCATCATTACGTGGAGTGTTTCATCACATCACAAGACTTATCTCTTCATATTTGTTTTCGCTACTCCTGGCCAGGCGGTTCGAAAGGCATGTTTAGATTTCATTACGAACTACGATAGACACAACAACATCTGTAACAGTGCTCGAGGTCTTACATCAGACGACTTGTAGGCTACGCGAGGCTTGAAATATAAATGTGTAGTTATTTTTAGAAGACCTGGCATTGTGAGAGTACGATTTTGATATACGCTTCTAGTAGTTTGAAATGATTTTGTGACTACCCTCCTTCCTTACATTATTTTTTTTCATGAGATAAATATTATAATTAAGAAATATTCCTATTGCATTAAAGACCAAAACTAAATTAATGTTATGTTAGGTGAGAGGTTTCAGAAAAAAATATTTGATCAAGTTTATCTAGAGTTTCGTAAGATAATGTACAGAAGCTACATGATGAAATGTTCTGTTAACCACTCAAAGCAAGTACACGACGGGAAGCATAACACAACTGACGACTTTTTTGGAGTCAAGAAAATCCCTCCAACGCAACATCCCGTAACAGTGTGAAGAGAAATAAGCTCTGACATATAAACACACTTGACGTATATATTGCCGTGATAACGCGTACTTCGTCCCACCTCACCCTGCGTATTCTTATAAAGACCGGCGAAGGAGTAGCAGTGGTAGAGGCTCCTGAAGCATTAGTAACTGCCATGTCTCACAGATTAATGACAGAAGGGGCTGGTGGCAAGTTCTGTTTTGTTACCATTGTCGCCGCTACTACTCATAATACCAGCAACAGCAGTAGTAGTAACAATAGTAATAAGAGAAACAGCAGCAATAATAGTAGTAGTAGTAGTAGTAGTAGTAGTAGTAGTAGTAGTAGTAGTAGTAGTAGTAGTAGTAGTAGTAGTAGTAGTAGTAGTAGTAGTAGTAGTAGTAGTAGTAGTAGTAACAACAGTGGTAGTAATAGTAGTATCAACAGTAGCAACATTATCGTGGGAGGGGGAGGATTTATCAAACATCTGCCTGTCTATCTTGTGTGTCGTACAAGGCTACTAACTACCACATTACTGGCCAATACCAATAATCTGCTGCTCCGTCAAACATGGTGCGGTGGT
>JAXIVD010004113.1:20000-27500 GCA_036785275.1 Cancer borealis | reverse complement strand
TAAAGAATAGTTGGAAATTGTACAAACATACGTAAGGTAATCTAATTTCTCGACAGGCGAGTAATGATACAGAAGAATTAATTCAGAGTTGTAAACAAAATTACAGCTGCCGTCCGCTCCAGTGTCCGTGAGTTGTCGTGTAAAGGGCGTCCATTGCACTGGTTGCATAAATGTTTTTCAACTAGCATGGGTGGGACGTTGCTAGGACTGGGATTGGGACGGGGATGTGGAATGGCCAAGTTATTAGCCGTAGAGCATTAATGCTTAAAGACATCTGTAGAGTTTGACAAGAGCTATCGGTTAATGCAATAATTTTTCCAATATTTAAAAAAAAAAATTTGAAGAAAAAAAATATTTAGACATTTTACTGCTAAATTATTAGTCGTAGAGCATTAATGTTTGAAGGCATCTGTAGAGTTTGTCAAGATCTATCGGTTAAAGCAATAAATTTTTCAATATTAAAATTTTTTTTTTTTTTAAATATATAATATTTAGACATTTTACTGCCAAATTATTAGTCGTAGAGCATTAATGCTTAAAGATATCTGTAGAGTTTGACAAGATATATCGGTTAATGCAATAATTTTTCCAATATTATAAAAAGTAAAATAAAAATTATGAAATAAAAATATTTAAAGACATTTTACTGCCAAATTATTAGTCGCAGAGCATCAATGCTTAAAGACATCTGTAGAGTTTGACAAGATCTATCGGTTAATGCAATCTTTTTTTCCAATATTTAAAAAATAAATATTTGAAAAAAAAATTTTAATGCAATAATTTTTCCAATATTTAGAAGAAAATTTTTTTTGAAAAATAAATATTTAAAGACATTTTACTGCCAAATTATTAGTCGTAGAGCATTAATGCTTAAAGACATCTGTAGAGTTTGACAAGATCTATCAGTTAATGCAATAATTTTTCCAATATAATAAAAAAAAAAATTTTGAAAACAAAATTTAGACATTTTAATGCTGAGTTTTTTTTTTTTTTTTTTTTTTTTTTTTTTTGTGTGTGTGTGTGTGTGTGTGTGTGTGTGTGTGTGTGTGTGTGTGTGCGTGTGCGTGTGCGTGTGCGTGTGCGTGTGAGTGAATGTGTATGTGTGTGTGCTCGCGTTTGGTTCAGTACGTGTGTATTTATTTGTTACCACAGTGGAAAAAGCTTTTCATGCCAGAAACATAACATGTGAAGTTGATTTCAGACCGAGTAAAAAGTTTTCAATAGTTTGTTGGATTGTGAAGCGAGGCGTATAGGGAGTGCGGGAACATGATGTCTCAGGGGTGACAAGGGGGGGTGGGAAGGGTTGGTTAACTACGTTGTTCCGCCCGGAGTGGCTAGCAGGGCACGGAGCACCACGTCTTGTGTAGGATTTGTATATATCGAATTCAACTCCAACGAAGGCGTCATGTCATGGATAATTAATTCAACTTTTTTGTTTATGGGCCATTATGGTATTTGTTATACCTTAGCTTTGAAATGCAATATATGAGAAAATTTTAATAACTTTGATAATGAAATATTAGATATTTTACTTTATGATATGAATTCATTTCTTGCTCCCAGAGATTTTAATTACAGGTCTTTGTGTTTGATGTCTAAATAAAGGTACAGAAAAAGGCTCCCCACAAAATGCTGTAATCTAATCCCCCAACGACTATTCCCACAGCCTATAACGAACCTTCCTTAAATATATAACCCTCTACTTCATCGTAATGCAAAGAGCAACACATGTCTTGTTTCGTAACGTTCTATCAACAACAGTAATCTTACCGACAAAAGTTCAAAATGAGCTGGTAGTAGCATTTAATTTTCCACGAAAGCAATTAATTCTGATGTAAGCTGACGTGTTCGAGCAATCCTCAATAATGCCGCTCAAATCAGTGCTGCCACTCGCTCCAACATTACTGTATTTAATCCACTTAATTCGCAGCTATGTGACACCAATTATGACTTCCCTTTCCTACTGATTTATTGAAATAACGTTATACGTCCTCTCTATTCTCTTTGGGAACACGCGAAGAACATTTACTCTGGTCTGCGGAACACTCCTATGAACCTAAGTGTTGTTATAAATGTGGTGATGGTGGTGGTGACCCTCGTGTTTCCTCCTCTGTCTTCAATTAAAAGAAAGGAAAACATGTTATAGAAAATCCCTCTGCAGATTGCGGTAGTAACCCTTTTCCTTTCTCTTTTCGTAAACTGCCAATATTTGCCTGTCGGTAATGGCAGTGCCCGTTACCTTCCTCTTTTGTGTTCTGCTAATGTTCCCTTGTCCCTCCCTTCATGTGTGCTGTGAATGCCCGTATGTAGAGAGTCCTAACGTCATTTTCCCTGTTCTGCTGTGTGCTATGCTGTTCCTCTAGGCTGAGCTTCTCCCGCCTCGTTGCTGGGTCGTGGGGACGTTCAGTGAGGTGTTCGGGGAGGGGAACGGTGGATGCGGGACAACAAACAGACGTCAGCATCGATTGTGCAAACCAGACGCTCCTCAGATTGGTGAAGAGTCTGTCCAAGAGATGCTTGTAGCGTGTGTATTAAAAACCGAAGATACTCATGTACGTAGGAGAGGACAGTCGTGGCAGTTATGGTTATGGTATTGCTTGTAGAGGGATGAAAAGGGTGGTCGATGGGGTTCGTTTGATAACTGTTGTTCTGTTTGTGTTCCGCTGTGGGAGTACTCGTGAAGTGGTGGGTGGGTGGGTGGGTGGGTTGGTGAGTGTTGCTTCCGTCCTCATAGCCATTGACAAAGTAACAAGGTATTTGTCTGCGTTGAAAGTTGAATTTGATTTTCAGTCAGTCGCAGCGCAAACAAAGTTCGTAATTTTGCTAATTGTTTTTACTGGCGACCTCATGCGACCAGTCAGTGAGTGGCACGCTTCTCGCTAGTCTCGTGTTTATTTACATCGTACGTGTTGCAGAGTCGTCTACCAGATGGAAACGACGAGTGGAATTATTATACATATCTTACATATTTGTTATATGTTGTATGGTGAGCTGTTCTCTCACGTGGTAATTGTTAGTATGCAAGCCATTGATGTTTTTTTTTCAAAAGCAGGTCAGTTGGTGAGCCATAAGTTTTACAATGACGGATATTCGTAGATGATATTGAAGGTATGCAAGCCATTAATGTATTTTTTCAAAAGCAGGTCAGTTGTTGAGCCATAAGTTTTACAATGACGGATATTCGTAGATGATATTGAAGATTTACAATCAAAATGAATCATTGATTAGAATGATGTGTGGCTGCAGGCTTAGTTAAGGTGATACATGTGGGAGGCGAAGGATGAGGATGCATCTCCGTGTCACTTCCAGACGAGCTATGACCCGGTGTTTCCTTGAACAACTAAGGGGATTATGGCACTGGTTGAGGGGGAGAGGGAGGCCTGTGCTTAACCGTAAACGTGAGGTTATTCTGGTTGGCAAGCAGAGCACTGTTGTCATGTGAGGTACAGTTGATGGTCGCTCTTATGGGTTTAGCGTCAACAATTCCGGCAAACAGGTGTGTTCCTCGTAGCCGTAAAGGAGAATGAGGAAGCAAAGTGGTCATAACTTTGTACATTAAAGTGTTGTGCAGTTTAAGAACAGTGAGCTAAATTTTTCCATAAAACACTGCCTTGACCTGCTTTGGCATCCCTGAAATATCCGTCAGCGTGTCGTAAATGTGTGTTTTTACCCATTGTTTAGGACCAAACTACATTTTTAACAGTTATTAGAAAGGCCTGTTTTGTCTTAGCTTTCTTTAAATTTGGGAGTCTTCTAATATACTATTTCTTTACAAGTTAATGGTACTTAATAAAAGCCTGTATAGTAGTATATTTTTCTTTGATCTTTTTGTCAACGTAACTGTATAATAGAAAGATACATAGATTTACAAAAAGTCATATAGAGATAGGTATAACATATATGGAACCTGAGTGTGGCTTGTATAAAACCCTCTGCTGTATCACTTGTCATTCTCTATGTAATATTTTTTCCGTAATTTATATTGTTCTCATGTTTTTGAGTTGTGTTTTTAATTTGTGTGTGGAACTGTTGCATTGAATCAAGAGGGAAATATGTCAAGGGTATATGTGTGTGGTGGGTCTCCAGTTCATTTTCAGAATCCCTTACATGTTAGAATTGATGCGTTTTGAACGTGTTTCATTAGTCTACGTGCACAAAAATTTGGTGATCTATTAAGAACTTTCTCTATTTCTCATTGCTGTGACCTAAAATATCAAAAAGTAAGCATACGACACCTGCAAAAAATCCATTGTGAAATATGGAAAGAGAATTCCTGGTATATGTATTAAAGGTGAACCTTCAATGCTGCATCCAAACATATATCTAGATGCTTTGTAACTGATGCCACTGCATAATTTTGTGAAGTCCCAAAACAAAGCGGTGCGGAGATACAAGTCCGTGTAGCACAGTTGTCACTCACCAGGGACAAGGACGAAGCTCGACAGAACCAGCAGCAGCGTGGAGATGATGAGGAAACAACACGCACCTCACACCGGTGTCAGGTGGAGCAGGTGCATTCCTATAATTATTTTTATCCACACAACACAACACAACACAACACAACGCAGAATAAAGGAGGAATATATATACATATCTATCTATCTATCTATCTATATATATATATATATATATATATATATATATATATATATATATATATATATATATATATATATATAAATATGTGTGTGTGTGTATATATATTGGAAATACTTTTGCCTGCCTCGCTAACATTGTCAGAGGATGGTCACATTTTAAAGGCAGATCAAGTTTTGGATGTGATCTGGTAAATATTGAAAGTTGGAGGAAAGAAAGTATGATTCCAAGTATGCCTGCAGTATGTCCCCAGTGATGCCCCAACCCTGTGTATTACAGATCAATATCAGTGGCTAGATTTTACGAATCTCTCCTCAAAAATGAGAAAAAATAAGTGTGTGTGTGTGTGTGTGTGTGTGTGTGTGTGTGTGTGTGTGTGTGTGTGTGTGTGTGTGTGTGTGTGCGTGTGCGTGTGCGTGTGCGTGCGCGTGTGCGTGCGTGCGTGCGTGCGTGCATGCGTGCGTGTGTGGGTGGGTGGGTGGGTGGGTGGGTGGGTGGATGGGTGGGTTGGTGGGAGGTGGGTGGGTGGGGGGGATCGGTGGGAGGGGTGGGGAGGGTAAGTGTTGTATTGTGTATAGACTATCACAGGTTCTGAGGGCCGATTTCACAGTCGCTTCGTTTTGTTCCGCCCGTTACCAATGAGCAGCGATCTCCATCACCAACAACAAATCCGATTTCACAGTCGTCTTTCGCGGTTTTGTTTTGATGGAACCATACCAGAGATTGGAACCTTTGGTAACGCAGGCTTGTGAGCTGGGGGACCTCCCCAACGGAGCTTAACAAAGCAATTTTTTAGCAAATAAAACAAATTATTATCCCTGTATAGCTATATTATTTCCTAAAATATATGTGAAAAATTATTTAACAATACAGCAACATGTTGGATGGGTATAATGATAATATGAAAAATGTTTAGAAGAATTTGGATGGCGGCGCGAAATCATGTCATCACCTCACCAGCTGATAAGCGTTAAAATTGTCAACCAGACGTACTTACATCTGTTATACCTCCTTGCCGTGATATTCCTGCTATGTATGCTTAGGGCATATGGAATTTGTTACCAAATTAATGGTAGGCGTTGAACAGTGCATGTGTAAGACGATGAGGAAGAGAAAAATAAGTTTTCGGAAAACAGTATCCTCTTATTTACAAAGTGTCCTCTTATTTACAAGACAAAACTTTATTATTATGCTATATTTCAATGTGTTTTAAATTAACATGATAACTGTTTTTCGGCAAAATGATCAAACTAAAAATAAATCATCAAACATGACCTAACCTTACGTCCTAACTGAGGGCTTCGCCCGCTGGACCCCCTGGTCATTAAAATTCTAATATTACGGTTGTTTCTTAATTTGCTTATCTAGTTCAACTATCTAAATACTCAGAGAGATAAAAGATCTACACGATGAAATAGGTAAGAATGTCTGGAGGATGCTATTTACCGAAATACTGAGAAAAATAGTAGTTGGGTTGATTTATTAATGTGCCAGTTATATCAGGAAACCAGTGAAGGCTGTGAACAACATTCAAACTAGTAAAATGGGAATAAACTTTTCATAGCTTTTCCCAGTATTATTATTGGTCTTTTTAGTTCCATTTCTTATCAAAGACCTTCACATACCTATAAAGTAGAGGAGAATAGGTTAGGTTAGGTTAGAAGTGTGTGCTTGGTTGGGTTAGGTTAGGCAAGCTGGTGATGATGATGATAATGATGAAGGTAATGATGAAGTTGTCAATGCAGGTTGTGGCACACAAGTGAGAAATGCTGTGGTGGAAACTTGGTTCTAATTTTGTTTTTCTGTACACCATAATATTTTTTTTATGTTGTATATAAAGCTATATATAAAACTGCCTTGTCCCATGTTATCCCTTGAAAGTCGCAATCAAAGTTAGGTACATTTGAAAGCACTCGAGAGTTGACGATGAATATGGAGGATCCGTGGAAATTGATCTCTGGACTTACCTCCCCATATGTTTATAATTTTGAGACTTTAGCACTACTCAGATATAACATATATATATATATATATATATATATATATATATATATATATATATATATATATATATATATATATATATATATATATATATATATATATGTATTATATATATATATATATATATATATATATATATATATATATATATACATATATATATATATATATATATATATATATATATATATATATATATATATATATATATATATATATACATATATATATATATATATATATATATATATATATATATATATATATATATATATATATCCTTTCTCTTTTCCTAATAAAATAAATATTTCCATTTAAAAAATAAATACAGCTTTGTCTTAACAAATAAATATTAAATTCAATGCCTTCATAGTGTTCAAATAACAATTACAACTAAATAAATCAATAAATGAAATAAACTTAATAGTACATGTAATGCTTCCTTTGTTACAAACAAAATTAAAAAATTTCATTGCCCTTGAAAAAAAAAGTATGTGTGTGTGTTTAGTGTATTGTTGCATCAATATATTCAACAACTTTGCCACACATAGTAACCACAGCACTGCCTCATTTTCTCTAATGAGGCCCACAAGAGTAATCTTGTTCTCGTAAGTGAGTGGTGTTGCCTTCTCTCCGTGGAGTGCTCATTTTTATTTTGTCGCCTGTCTTGAGTGTCTTCCACTCAGCTGATGCAATGTTTACATTTCCCACTGCTCCAGCATACCAACATTACCGAATCAGAGTTTTTGATCGACACCAGGTTGGGGATTGCCGATACCACCAAAACAACGACTGTGAAATCGGATCGAGATATTGGTAATGCCTCTTACCAGATTGGTAAGGCTTGTTGTTAAGCGCGTTACTAGACGACTGTGAAATCGGCCCTGAATATGGTGTTCT
>JAXIVD010004113.1:7500-15000 GCA_036785275.1 Cancer borealis | reverse complement strand
CCTTCACTAGTGTCCCGTCACTCTCTAGAGCCTGGAAGAGAGCCAATAGCCAGCATGTTGACAATAAACATTTTATTGGCTCCCGAAGTCCTATCTGCTCACCTGATTGGCTTGTATTTTTGTAGCAGTTAAACATTATTTTTCTATTCATGATTTTTCTTATATAATGGTGTTCGTCGGTTTACCGGTGGTGTATATATGTCAATGTTTATTTTTTCTTCATTGGAGGTGAAATGAAATGTTGAGTAAACTTAGTAAAGGTTGATATATGAGTGTTCAGAAAGATACTTTTAATGTGACAGTTGTACTTGTAATGACTACTGGCAATATTCTCTCTCTCTCTCTCTCTCTCTCTCTCTCTCTCTCTCTCTCTCTCTCTCTCTCTCTCTCTCTCTCTCTCTCTCTCTCTCTCTCTCTCTCTCTCTCTCTCTCTCTCTCTCTCTCTTTTTTTTTTTCATGCGTGCAGTCGGTAAATCCTCTCAATTCACAATTCCTTTTAGTGCGGTTTTCCACTCAGGCAGCAGCCAATTTACACCAAATCAAGGGCGGCGCCGGGGGACGACCCTGCAAAGCCGCCCGTCCAAACCGCACAGCTGGAAAAACGATCGAACGATTTACGAGGCAAGGCAACCGGCGCTACATAGTATACATTTAGAAATACTATCTATGTTTCACTTGCGGCAACATGGAATTCTTGAGACTCTAAACGCTATTTGCTTGTCCGGTTATGGTTACTGTGTGTGTGTGTGTGTGTGTGTGTGTGTGTGTGTGTGTGTGTGTGTGTGTGTGTGTGTGTGTGTGTGTGTGTGTGTGTGTGTGTGTGTGTGTGTGTGTGTGTGTGTGTGTGTGTGTGTGTGTGTGTGTGTGTGTGTGTGTGTGTGTGTGTGTGTGTGTGTGTGTGTGTGTGTGTGTGTGTGTGTGTGTGTGTGTGTGTGTGTGTGTGTGTGTGTGTGTGTGTGTGTGTGTGTGTGTGTGTGTGTGTGTGTGTGTGTGTGTGTGTGTGTGTGTGTGTGTGTGTGTGTGTGTGTGTGTGTGTGTGTGTGTGTGTGTGTGTGTGTGTGTGTGTGTGTGTGTGTGTGTGTGTGTGTGTGTGTGTGTGTGTGTGTGTGTGTGTGTGTGTGTGTGTGTGTGTGTGTGTGTGTGTGTGTGTGTGTGTGTGTGTGTGTGTGTGTGTGTGTGTGTGTGTGTGTGTGTGTGTGTGTGTGTGTGTGTGTGTGTGTGTGTGTGTGTGTGTGTGTGTGTGTGTGTGTGTGTGTGTGTGTGTGTGTGTGTGTGTGTGTGTGTGTGTGTGTGTGTGTGTGTGTGTGTGTGTGTGTGTGTGTGTGTGTGTGTGTGTGTGTGTGTGTGTGTGTGTGTGTGTGTGTGTGTGTGTGTGTGTGTGTGTGTGTGTGTGTGTGTGTGTGTGTGTGTGTGTGTGTGTGTGTGTGTGTGTGTGTGTGTGTGTGTGTGTGTGTGTGTGTGTGTGTGTGTGTGTGTGTGTGTGTGTGTGTGTGTGTGTGTGTGTGTGTGTGTGTGTGTGTGTGTGTGTGTGTGTGTGTGTGTGTGTGTGTGTGTGTGTGTGTGTGTGTGTGTGTGTGTGTGTGTGTGTGTGTGTGTGTGTGTGTGTGTGTGTGTGTGTGTGTGTGTGTGTGTGTGTGTGTGTGTGTGTGTGTGTGTGTGTGTGTGTGTGTGTGTGTGTGTGTGTGTGTGTGTGTGTGTGTGTGTGTGTGTGTGTGTGTGTGTGTGTGTGTGTGTGTGTGTGTGTGTGTGTGTGTGTGTGTGTGTGTGTGTGTGTGTGTGTGTGTGTGTGTGTGTGTGTGTGTGTGTGTGTGTGTGTGTGTGTGTGTGTGTGTGTGTGTGTGTGTGTGTGTGTGTGTGTGTGTGTGTGTGTGTGTGTGTGTGTGTGTGTGTGTGTGTGTGTGTGTGTGTGTGTGTGTGTGTGTGTGTGTGTGTGTGTGTGTGTGTGTGTGTGTGTGTGTGTGTGTGTGTGTGTGTGTGTGTGTGTGTGTGTGTGTGTGTGTGTGTGTGTGTGTGTGTGTGTGTGTGTGTGTGTGTGTGTGTGTGTGTGTGTGTGTGTGTGTGTGTGTGTGTGTGTGTGTGTGTGTGTGTGTGTGTGTGTGTGTGTGTGTGTGTGTGTGTGTGTGTGTGTGTGTGTGTGTGTGTGTGTGTGTGTGTGTGTGTGTGTGTGTGTGTGTGTGTGTGTGTGTGTGTGTGTGTGTGTGTGTGTGTGTGTGTGTGTGTGTGTGTGTGTGTGTGTGTGTGTGTGTGTGTGTGTGTGTGTGTGTGTGTGTGTGTGTGTGTGTGTGTGTGTGTGTGTGTGTGTGTGTGTGTGTGTGTGTGTGTGTGTGTGTGTGTGTGTGTGTGTGTGTGTGTGTGTGTGTGTGTGTGTGTGTGTGTGTGTGTGTGTGTGTGTGTGTGTGTGTGTGTGTGTGTGTGTGTGTGTGTGTGTGTGTGTGTGTGTGTGTGTGTGTGTGTGTGTGTGTGTGTGTGTGTGTGTGTGTGTGTGTGTGTGTGTGTGTGTGTGTGTGTGTGTGTGTGTGTGTGTGTGTGTGTGTGTGTGTGTGTGTGTGTGTGTGTGTGTGTGTGTGTGTGTGTGTGTGTGTGTGTGTGTGTGTGTGTGTGTGTGTGTGTGTGTGTGTGTGTGTGTGTGTGTGTGTGTGTGTGTGTGTGTGTGTGTGTGTGTGTGTGTGTGTGTGTGTGTGTGTGTGTGTGTGTGTGTGTGTGTGTGTGTGTGTGTGTGTGTGTGTGTGTGTGTGTGTGTGTGTGTGTGTGTGTGTGTGTGTGTGTGTGTGTGTGTGTGTGTGTGTGTGTGTGTGTGTGTGTGTGTGTGTGTGTGTGTGTGTGTGTGTGTGTGTGTGTGTGTGTGTGTGTGTGTGTGTGTGTGTGTGTGTGTGTGTGTGTGTGTGTGTGTGTGTGTGTGTGTGTGTGTGTGTGTGTGTGTGTGTGTGTGTGTGTGTGTGTGTGTGTGTGTGTGTGTGTGTGTGTGTGTGTGTGTGTGTGTGTGTGTGTGTGTGTGTGTGTGTGTGTGTGTGTGTGTGTGTGTGTGTGTGTGTGTGTGTGTGTGTGTGTGTGTGTGTGTGTGTGTGTGTGTGTGTGTGTGTGTGTGTGTGTGTGTGTGTGTGTGTGTGTGTTTTTTTACCTGTACTTGTAGGCGGGCGTGGGCATGTGACCGCATCTGGGTGTCTATTTGTGAGTCGGTGAAAATAATTAAACAAGGCATGAAGGACAAACAGCATGCGAACACTTTTAACTTGACACACACACACACACTCACACACACACACACAGACACACACACACTCACACACACACACACACACACACACACACACACACACACACACACACACACACACACACACACACACACACACACACCATTCAGTCCACGGGGTGGTGCTGCTGCCACTATACTAAAAAAGAAACTTCAAAAAAAGAAAAAGTAGTTGAGGTGGTGTTTTTAGTTTATCGTTGTGCCATATTTGTCAATAGTTAACATGGAAGTTAACAACTTGCTTAACAATGAACTACCTTTTCTTAACTTAAGTGATGACTCATTTCATTCATTTCTTTCAATTCCCACACTTTTCAACGCAGTTATTCACAGTGACTTTGAATTTGATCCTTTTAATATAGATGATTGTAAATATAACAAGGACTTAGATGTAAATGAAATCTACCTGCGCATTAGATCTACAACTGTTCCCAAAACAGAATATATTTTTCTTGATAACATTTCATATCTAAAAAGGAACACTTTAACAATATCTAATATGAACATTAGATCCATACCAAAAAATCTTCAGTGTTTTAGGGATTTTATTTTGGATATTTCTCACATTAATTTCAGTGTTCTTGGTTATACTGAAACTAGACTTGAGCCTCACCTCTCCTCTCTGTATGAACTCACTGGTTATTCCTTATATGCAAATTCTAGAAATACGCACGGTGGTGGTGTCGCTCTTTATGTCTCAACGGATTATGAATCAACTGTGATGAACCAATTTACTCTCTCAGATCCCTCAATTGAATCAATAGGTGTTGAATCCATTATGACAGGAAAGAGTGTTTAATTTTGTGCATTTATAGACCTCCTAGTGATAATTTCAATAGTTTTATAACAGGTTTGTCTGGTATTCTTTCTTCAATGTGTGATATGAAATACGGAGGTGTTTATATATTTGGGGATTTTGATTTAGGTTTAATGAAAACTAACGATAACAATGTTTTTGAATTTATCAACTTAATGTATTCTTTTTCACTATTCCCATTTATAACCAAACCAACACGAGTCACCCACACCTCAGCCACCCTCATTGATCATATCTGGTCGACACAAATTGAAGAAAACGTTGGAAACTATATTATTCAGACTGACATCACTGACCACTTTCCCACAGTCTCACAATTTTCACTTGAATACCCTAAACCAGAAACACAGTTCATATATAAAAGGAATATTACAGCTAACTCCTTGGAACATTTTAAAGATGACCTTGCTCTTTTGGATTGGAATCAGGTTCTAAGCTCTACTAATTTTAACGAGGCGTATACTCTATTTTATAATGAATTTCATAAACTTTTCCAAAAACATTTCCCTTTAAAGAAAACTCGACTGGATAAGAAAAGTGAAATAAATCCACATATTACCCCAGCATTGAAAACAAGTATAAAAGAGAGAAATAGATTGGAAAGACTTGCTAAAAAATGGCCATTAACTTATAGAGTAACCTACAAACAGTACAAAAATAAGCTTACCTCGATCCTGCTCTCAGCTAAAAATATTTACTATAAAAATCAGTTAAAGGTTAACCAAGGCAACCCAAAAAAACATTGGAACACTCTAAACACACTTCTGGGTAGAACAAGTTGTTTAAGTATCCAAACAATTAAATTTGATCCATCCTGTACAGACATCCCAACAAAAGTTAATGAACATTTCTTAAAAGATATTCCAGGAAGGAATTATGCTAATAATGAATATTTGAAATACCTTAATAATTCACCAAGTTTTTCCATGTATCTGACTCCCACTAACATAACTGAAGTTGAAAGAAATTTGAGCTTGCTTAAATCATTTACACCAGGTTATGATGATATATCTCCTAAAATACTAAAAAATTCTTCTTCTTTGATATCATATCCTTTAACTCATATTATTAACCTTTCATTAAAAACTGGTGATTTCCCTGATCAATTAAAAATTGCAAAAGTAATTCCTCTATTCAAATCTGGTGACAGAAATTGTATTGATAACTATCGCCCTATTTCCATTCTTCCTGCATTTAGCAAAGTTTTTGAAAAGATTATTTCCTCTCGTCTTATTAACTATCTTGAAAAAAGCAATCTATTAACGGAACACCAATACGATTTTAGGGCACAACGATTCACTGAGTCTGCTGGATTACAATTTGTAAATAATGTGTATAGAAATTTGGAAGATAAACTACATGTTGCAGGCGTATTTATTGATTTATCCAAAGCTTTTGATACCCTAGACCATAAAATTTTACTACATAAATTAGAATATTTAGGTATAAGAGGTGTTTCATTAAAGCTGTTTAGGAGTTATCTTCATGCCAGAAAACAAACTGTATATTGTAACCAAAATTACTCTCCACTACAATCCATAGTGAAAGGTGTACCACAAGGATCAGTCTTAGGTCCGTTATTTTTTCTTATGTATATCAATGATTTTATAAATGCTAGCACAAAATTTAAGTTTCTGATGTATGCTGATGATACAACTCTCCTGATTAGTGATAAAAACCTACATTCTCTTCATAGAAATTTAATGTCAGAACTACAAAAAGTAAAATTATGGGTCCAAGCAAATAAGTTAAAAATGAACATTTCTAAAACTAATTTAATTTTGTTTCAAAACAGGTCTATAAAAAAACTCTGTCCCTCCAGTCTTTTTAGATGAAGAAATGATAAAACAAGTCAGTCATGCAAAATTTCTTGGAGTTATTATTGACGAAAATCTAAACTGGAAAACTCATATAGATAAAATTTGCTTTAAAATATCTAAATTAAATGGTATCCTATACAAAATTCGCCATAACCTAACCACAGAGTCAATGATCAGCATATACTATACTTTATGTTATCCACACCTTATATACTGTGTTCCCATATGGGCAAGTACGTGGCCTTCTTTCACTAAGAAATTATCTATAGCTCAAAACAAAATTTTTCGGTGTATATTTTTCTTGAAAAAGTTTGAATCAACGAATCAAATATTTATTGATAAGAATATTCTAAAATTTCCCTGTATACATAAATATTTTACATTGTTACTGATTTTTAAAAGTCAAGGAAAAAATTCAATATTTAATTTAATCGATAATAATATTAATACAAGAAACAACAACATCAACATTGTTTATCCAACATTTAGAACAATTTTGTATAGAAATAGTGTTATCAGTTTTGGTCCTAAAATCTTTAATAGTATGCCTCTTGATATAAAAAATCTACTTACAACAGCCAACATCTATAGGTTCAAGCTAGAAGTAAGAAAATTTTTACTATTTCAACAAAATGTGTGACTGTCAACAATAATGATGGTGAAATGGTAGATATTAATGTAAAGTAGTTGTAGTTATGCATGTGCATTACACTAAGTTTTATATTCTAGTAGTAAAATCTTAGTTCAGTGTCCATGACCATGAACTCATTGTATAATAAATAATTGTCCGTCAGGGAGCTCAGCTCGACGGACCGTATGCTAGTTAACTGTATGTACTTGTATTGCAAATATTGTCATCTTTCCTAGCAATAAAAATTTACTTACTTACTTACTTACTTACTTACACACACACACACACACACACACACACACACACACACACACACACACACACACACACACACACCCGCGCGCGCACACACACACACACACACACACACACACACACACACACACACACACACACACACACACACACACACACACACACACACACACACACACACACACACACACACCATTGCCTTACCATACAACCCTCAACATTGCAAGTACACAAACATGCCTTCCTCAGATGTGGTATGGCGTCACTTTTGTATGTGCTGATGCAAAGATATGTGATTTATTTAAGTCATGTAAAGGGGACGTGTACATCGACTTACTTTATCATGCGTGGGCTTATTCTTGGTCACGTTCAAATTTTTTCAAGTTATTTATGTAAGGTGAAATCCATTATTCATCCTTTATGACGTATGAGGAAAGTCAGAGTGAAATGTGTTGCTGCTTTGTGTGAAATAGAACAGCACTAACCATGTTATATTCAAACAGTGAACTACATTACTATTCTCGGTACGTTGTGGAGGAAAAGAGGAACAAAACAAAACCTTTAGTGTATGACCCGTAAGTGGTATTTGTTCGGCAGTAGATCCGCATCCTACTAATGACTCTTGCATCGATAGGGACGCGTCAACGAACCGAGTATAGATAGACTGAGGAAGAAAAACTGACTAAATTTCACTTTATCCGCGATGCATAAGACATGATGACAA
>JAXIVD010004112.1:32500-38808 GCA_036785275.1 Cancer borealis | reverse complement strand
GTACAGGAAGAAAAAGAGTGAATGATCTCTGGCTTCAGGTTATTTTTCATTATCCATTACTTTTTATATTTGATTGTTTTTTTGTGATTTTTCTCTTGTTTTCCTCTTTTTTTTCTCTTTTTATTTATTCTCTCTCTGTTTCAGTTTCTCTCTCTCTCTCTCTCTCTCTACTCTCTCTCTCTCTCTCACGCTCTCTCTCTCTCTCTCTCTCTTCTCTCTCATCTCTCTCTCTTATATATATATATTAATATATATATATATATATATATATATATATTTATATATAATATATATTATATATATATATTTACAGCAATGAAAGCGAGTGAAAAAAGTTGCAGAAAAAATGTTAGTAAAATGCGTTCACAATGCATCACACCCCAGATGTTAGATATTGACGCGTCCCTCGTTCAATATTCAACTACTTACTGAATCGGGTGGTATGTTAATTTTGTATTGACGCATGACACTCGTCTCTCCTCTCGTCTCTCTCTCTCTCTCTCTCTCTCTATCCATCTCTCTCTCTCTTCTCTCTCCTCTCTCTCTCCCGTCTCCTCTCTCTCTCGTCTCTCATCTCCTCCTCTGCTCTCTCTCCTCTCTCTCTCTCTCTCTCTCCTCTCTCTCTCTCTCTCTCTCTGCTAGAAGGAAATGTGTCACCGGTGGCAAAAGGGAGTAGATACGATAGCCACATATAGATAATTATATAAATAAGTCAACTACATAAAAATAATGACAAACTTCACGACCCTAATCATTTCAAACAAATTTCAATCATGTAAGTAAGACCAATGAATATACAAGTGGAATGTAATACTTTGGCATTCTCAATTGTGTGGTAACGTTACCTTCTATTCATCTCCGTGCAGGTAATTTACACTACCACACACCTGTTTGCATCCTCGGAAAGGTAAACCAAATTCAGGGTGCATGTCAAGAGTCGTATCCCGTGACCTGCGGAAAAAAAAAAAAAATCCTTCAATTAAAAGTCAAATCACAAATAGGAGGAGGATGAGTTGGAGGAAGAGGCGGAGAAGAAGGAGGAGGAAGAAGAAAAGAACAAGAACAAGAAGAACAAGAACAGAAACAAAAAGCAAGAAAAAAGAAAAAAGGTTACAGTAGATGAAGATAGTCTATAAAAATTTAAGTATGCAAGATCTAAGAAGTATGACCTTATTCCCTTCCTCCCGCCTTCACGTCACTCATGAAAAACAAAAAGTAATATGAATAGAGACAAAAGAAGGGGATTAGTGTAGCGGGCGTAGTGTAACCTACAGAAATGCCACATGTAGACTATAGATTGTAGAGACATCCATGTAATACACACACTCAACACACACATACATACACACACACAAAAAAAAATATAACTGAATTTTTTGGTTGACGAATATGCGTTAGCGTGCGTTTGTGTAATGTGTGTATGTGTGTGTGTGTGTGTGTGTGTGTGTGTGTTGTGTGTGTGTGTGGTGTGTGTGTGTGTGTGTGTTGGATAGGTTTGAAAAGAACAATATGAATAAAAAATGCCGGATTTACGAACAAAACAATGATTTTTACTCCAAGCTAAGTCTCTCATACCTAACTGCACCCTGCTCCTGCTCCTCCCTTCCTCCCTTCACCCCCTCATCCCGCCCCTCTTACATTCTTTATTTCTGCTCTTACGGTCGACCCCACAACCATACCCTCAACACACACACACACACACACACACACACACACACACACACACACACACACACAGACACACACACACACACACACACACACACACACAACACACACACACACACACACACACACACACACACACACACACACACACACACACACACACTAAATCAGCGGAACAAATAGATACGAAAAAATTACACTTATTCCAAAAAAAAGGGGAATAAGAAAAAAAAAAAAATACTGCAAAATAAAATGAAAATTGAGAAACACAAGATAGACAAGAAATACAAAAAGAAAAAGAAATACCAAAGAAATCACGCACACACATACACACACAGAGTTCAACTAACACAACCTAAACACACACATATACACACACATCACCTAAAGACAGACCAACAGACAGATCTAGAGGAAGGAAGGAAGGAAGGAAGGAAGGAAGGAAGGAAGGAAGGAAGGAGGTAAGGTAGGAGTGACCGCCTGCAGCTGGCCTCAAGGGGGACTGAAGCACACTCCGGGCGGCTCTCGCGGGGACACGGTGGTCGACAAGACTCAATGTGGCCCAGAAATCTAATTCAGCGGATGGTGGTCGCAGCGAGGGGCCATTATGCCTCCCTGATGGTGTGTTGAGCCTTCCCTACCCCTACTCCTACCCCTACTAATACCCCTACTACTACCCCTACCACTACCCCTACTACTACTACTACCACCATCACTAATACCACTACCAAGACACCCAGCAAGTCTAACCTCTTCCTCCCTTCCGATCTCTCTCTTTCTCTCTTCTCTCTCTTTACTTCTTCTCACCCAATTTCCTTTCTTGCCCTCTTATACACTTCCCTTCCTTTTTCTTCTCTTCTCTTCTCTTCTCTTCCCTTCCCTTCCCTTCCCTTCCCTTCCCTTCCCTTCCCTTGTTTTATCTTCCCTTCCCTTTCTCATTCTCCTGCTTCCTGTCTTTCTCTTTTTTTCTTCTTCTTTTACTCACCTTGTTTTCTGTCTATTTTCCTTCTTCTCTCACTCTCACTCTCACCATTTTCCTATCCTGTTTTCTTCCTCTCTTTAAGATTCCTGTTTTCTCTCTTTTATTTATTCCTTCCTTTTGTTTCCATTCTCTATCTCTCTCTCTTTTTTTTTTTTTTTACTCCTATATCACCTATTCCTACACTCCTCCTTTCTTTATTCCTTTACGTTTATCCTCCGACAAGCTTACTTCCTTCCATCCTCTTCCTTCCTCTCTCTCTCTCTCTCTCTCTCTCTCTCTCTCTCTCTCTCTCTCTCTCTCTCTCTCTCTCTCTCTCTCTCTCTCTCTCTCTCTCTCTCTCTCTCTCTCTCTCTCTCTCTTTGTTTTTCTTTCATTCATCAAATACTTCAATTACATTTTCTATTCACCAATATACATTTTTTTCTCCTACCTTTCTTTTTCTTCTTCTATCTCTCTAATTCTGTTTGTCTTCTGATAATTATGTACTAATATATATTTCAGAATCTCATATCCTTAATAATCTTCGTTTACCACCTTAATCCTCAATACCCTTTTGCTCTATTTCATTATCATCATCATCATCATCATCATCATCATCATCATCATCATCATTATCATCATCATCATCAATCACTACTAACGTTTACAATCAGTACCTACAACGGGATGGCAATGGTTGTGTTATTTTGTTCTTAGAGCCAAGAAGACGAAGTACCAACATAGTAAATACTCTCTTGAGTCCCTACCTCCTTTATCTCTTCCTCCTGTTCTCGAGAGGCTGAGGTGATCCTGATGGTTTTCTTAATAAGAAACTAAACATTATATAAACATTCTTGAAAAATCAGCAAATAATTATGGTAATTTCAGAAACCATAGAAAATATTAGTAAATAAAGAACTTAAGAACATATAGTATATAAGCTAATAATTTTGTACGTGTTATTTCAGTTATTTTTTATAGATTTTTTTTATTTTTATTGTTTATTGATACCGATATTTTTTATTTATTTATTTGAATTATTTTGAAGATAATAAATGCATTATTTATTTTATTTTATATAATTTTAATGCAAACTGAAAATGTTACGTCAAAATAAATTTTAATAAGAAACAAAACATTACAAAACATTCCAAAAAATCTGAAAACAATCAAAATAATTTTAGAACCATAGAAAACATTGATGAACAAAAAATATAAATAAGTAAGCTAATCATTTTGTACGTGTGTTTTCGGTTATTTTTCATAGATTCTTATTTTTCTTTATTTATTGCTACCAAAATGTATTTTTTTTATATTCATTTGAATTATTTTTAAGATAATAAAGGCATTACCTCCCTTTTATTGTATATAACTTTAATGCAAACTGGAAATGGTAAGTCAAACTAATTTCTCATTTTTAGTTTATTTTCCTTAAGTATATCCCGTGGAATATTCAACAGAAAATGAGAGCAAAGACAAGCTAGATTTTACCATCTTCATAATTTACATCATTGTGTGTTTTTCTTTAGGATATCAGATAAAAATGTGAAAATATAATACTTGTGACGCAAAGTTGCCGTAGGCATCAAAAGTTTAGAACAAAAGTTAGGGGAGAGGAGTTGGCTGCCGGCTAAGAAAATTAACTAAGGTTGGATTTTGTTGGTTACCGAGACTAAAAAAAACATTGTTATCTGTTTTAATGGTGAAAGAGTGGTGATTTCAGGAAGTGTGTGTGGATGGTTGTGATTGTGATTGTGGTGGTGGTGGTAGTGATGGTAATGGTGGTGGTGTTAGAAGTAGTGGTGGTGGTGCATCGTCATTGTATACTTTGTTCTTCGAGTAAAATTTTTGTCCAGCCGTTTTTTTGTATTCAGCATTCCGATTAATTTGACGGATAAGCTCCTCCCTCTCGATCCATCCCATACCTGCCATTGGATAACTTCATGAGTAAGCCCCACCCTTTCTTTAGCCCCTCCCACCTAGCACATATGACTGATGAACCCGTTAGGGAAAATACAATCCCTTATAACGATCATAGAGTGAAGGAAAAACACCATTACACCATCACAGATTTACCTACACTAAAATTAACTTATAACACATATATTACCTTTTCACCTGAAGACGAAGTTATATGATATAGATGATTTTACCCAATGAAAGTTTAATTTATAGCATGATTTTCCCTCCAGGTGGCACGCTAACCTAACCAAACCTAACCTAACCTAACCTAACTTATGTAGCTAATGTTTGGTAATCCTTGGAGCGTCGCGCGAGCCTCGACCTCAACACCTGCCCACCACCAATATGGGCGACGTATTTTTGAGTTAAAATGATGACCCATCGAAGTATGATATAGCACAATGATGGTGTCCTGACGCTAATGGGATAGAAGCACACACCCACACATACACACATACACACACACGTCCACGCACACATACACGCACACGTCCACATACGCACACACACGCACACACACACACACAGCTAATCCTCGTTCCCACCACCAACAACAAATTCATTCTCACCATCACCACTACAATCACCACCACCACCAACAAGATCACCACCACCGCCACCATCACCTCCACCACCATCACCACCACCACCACCACCACCCCCACCACCACCACCACCACCATCACCACCACCACCACCACCACGAGATCCTATACCTTCATCATTCACCCACAAGGCACCACCATCACCACCACCACCACTGCCTCAATGACCACTATCATTATTATATCAGCATCACTCATCAGTACAGGTAGGTAAGGCTGTTTCACATTGTTTAATACAGTACCTGTTTGTACGTTATTCTTATCATTGTTATTATTATTATTATTATTTCTATTATCATTATTTTTATTATTATTATTATTATTATTATTATTATTTTTATTATTATTATTATTATTATTATTATTATTACTGTTACTGTTACTGTTATTTCACTTCATCATTTTTGCAGTCGACGATAAAATTAAGTAATATAACATCCGGAGTGTTTTAGTTTCAATTACAGTGCCATTGCTATTTAAACTCGTTCATTTCCAAAAAAAAAAAAAAAAAAAAAAAAAAAAAAAAGCGCTCTGGTCCGGTATAAAATAGTACGTCACCCCTTGTTCCGGTCCAGCACGATGGTCCATTTCGTACAAATATTCATATTTTTCCCATGTATCCCCCACCCTCCCCCTCCCCCTTCCCCTCTCCCTCCTCCCTCTCCTCCTCTGTCAATCACAACCAAACGTAATGCTCTTCAACAGAATTTACAAAATCCTCCTTTTTTATAGATATGATGTAAAAGCGCAGTATTTTTTTAGGCAATCAATGTTAAAAAAAAAAAAGTAGGTGGAAATAAATGGAGCACATTAGTAAAGTAAACCAAAGCAGCACATGAGTTAGAGAGAGATAGAGACACATAGACACATGAGGAAGGAAGGAAGGAGGAACGGAGCTACGGAGGTGTGGGATAAGAGGGAGGAATATAAAGGAACACAAAGGAGCACACAGGAGTAACAAATAGCAGCAGCAAACTTGTTGATCCTAACGAGGCTGTTTGTTTGTGGTAAAGTATTGATTGGAAGAAAAGTAAAGACGAAAACACACATAGCTAAAGATGAAATAAAAAAACAAAGACATTACAAGGAACGAGTATTAGAAGACAATTATG
>JAXIVD010004112.1:22500-27500 GCA_036785275.1 Cancer borealis | reverse complement strand
GGGATAACTGGTTCATTACTAACTCTATGCCAATGGATTCAGTCGGATATTATCATACACAGAATAAATTTAATACATATGCATACAATATAAAGAGAATAAAAAAACACTCCCTAGAAATCAGACAACAGAGAATTTTGGATAAGTTTTCATGTTCCAGTCTTTAAGGAACTCTTCATAGGAAGGATAAAAAACACTTTCAAAATTATATCATTGAAAGGGGTAAATGTATGATGATAGTCTCAAAAATTTTCTATACAAAGTTCATGTAAAAAAAATTTTTAGTTTAGAAATTTAAAATCAATTCTCCATAAAATATTTGAATTTGTCAATGAAACGCACATTTGTGGGAGGCAGCCAATAGAGAATGGAAACCAGCTACTTTTTACCTAATTTTTGCCTCTAATCCTCTAGAATTAATCACATTTTATTCCTATTTTCATGTTACCACACTTCAAGCTTTTTGTAAACTCCCTCCACGCACGACTGTCCCGCCGCAGCTGCCCGTCCGAAGACGTCGCCTTCACACTGCCGCCCATTCTTCCCTAATGTTCTGTGGGATCGGAGCTAACTTGTGCCGCAGAGTTTGAAACTTTGGATTCGCACCTGGGACTCCTGCCTCCCGTCCTTCCCCGCCCACCCCTGCCCACTCCATGCCCCACCCCTGCCCACTCCAGGCCCCACCCCTGCCCACTCCAGGCCCCATCCCTGCCGACTCCAGACACCACCCCTGCCCACTCCAGGCCCCACCCCTGCCCACTCCAGGCACCACCCCCGCCTCACCGTACCCGCCGTCTCGCCTGCTGCTGCTACCCATCACGAGGCTTCTAGAGACTTGAAGTGGTGAGTGCACGCACGCACACGCACACGCACACACACACACACACACACACACACACACACACACACAGACACAGACACAGACACACACAGACACACACACACACACACACACACACACACACACACACACACACACACACACACACACACACACACACACACACACACCTCATACCATACTAGATCGAACAACGGTAAACTTTCAAACTGACTAAAAATTCATCTTAACTTGTATGAATAAGCTCAATATATCGGGCCAAGCCAAGCCACAGTTCCTAGTTCGTAGAGGTGATGTGTAGGGCTTATACCAACCAACACCTAGTATACCTACAACACCAAGGATTTCTTTGCATCTCACTCTCCCTTAAAAACCTTACACGGGGTGCTTCCAAGACCGAGGTGAAGTCACGGTCAGCGCTATTGTCACCCCGAACCAACGCCTCGAAAAGAAAGACTCATGGGATCGAAGAGGTGTGTCGCGTTGGCTTGTGACAATCAGAAAATGGAACGAGTCTTTCAATATCCCTCGTAGCTTCAATTATACCTGGTAATAGGTCGTGATGGGAGGTGGTGGTGATGAGGGGTGGTATATCTGTCTGTTTTTTTGTCTGTCTCTTAATGTCTGTCCGTCTGTCTGTCTCTGTCTCTGTCTCTCACTCATTGTCAACCAATTTTAATTATCTTCTTGTTTTTCTTTTTCTTAATAAACGTGGGTTATTTATAGGTTATGTTTGCGTTTGAGGACACACGTGGCGGCCTTGTATCACGACACGAAAATAAACCTGACACAGACACACAGAGAGAGACACAAACAAATATTAACTTTAGTAATTAATAATTCAAAGGAGTTCATGACCCCACGATACACTCCTGCATCTTATTTTATTTTATTTATCATTGTTTTTAGTGGACGGGGGGATTCACTCACTACATTTTTTTTAATCTATTTTTTTTAGTAGGGCGTATAAGACTTGCTATCAGGGGGAGGGTAGCATGGCATTTGAAGGGAACAACGAGGGGGTGAAGGCGAGGCAAGGGAATGGACGAGGTTAGCAGGGACGAGGTGCAGGAGGGGAAGCAGCAGAGGTGTGATAACAGGCGAAGGGGCGGCCGGCGGGGATTTGGCAGACTAGTAGCGAGGGGATGGCAGGGAATGGCAAGATGGTGGACGGGTCAGGCAGGGCAGGGGAAGGAGGGGTAGTGATCTAGAAAAGGGGTTGGGTGGGGTTTTACGGGTTGTGGGGCGTGGAGTGTGAGTGGGGTGAGCGAGCGGTAGGTTAGTGTGTGTGGAAGTGTGTGTGGATGAGGGAGGGATGGGTGGGGAGGAAGAGGGTTGGATGTGGAACCATGCAAGTACTTGGAAGTGAATTTAGTACTATAATATTTATCCCCCATGGACACCCAAAGCACATTTTCTTTATTTTTATATTATACTATACATATATGCATTTTTCTCCCTCCCTTCCTCCTTCTCTCCCTTCCTTCCTATCACCTCTGTTCGTTGTCATTCTCACATCGATTTGCACTGAACTCTTATAATAATACTCTTAACTAGTAACATGATTCTGTGAAAAATTTACTTTTCTTTATATACGAGGTTAGATTTCACTCCCCAGGCCAGACGGAACTGTGTCTGTCTCGTGCCACCAAACACTGTTATTACCAGACACCTATACTTCACACCCTCAAACCCCAGACACAAAGACTCGTTCAAGTACACGAACACTTTCTTTTCAAACTCACACACACACGCAGTTACAGTCAAGGGGTTGAAAAAAAATGTTTGTCACTCAATAATGCAAAGTTGAACAGAGGATAGGCGTGAATGATTTAGAGAGTAATCTGTCAAAAGCAGCAGAATTCGCAGACGATACAAAACTTATGGTGTGAAGACTACGATAAAATTCAGGACAACTTTGATAAGCAAATCGATTGGAGCGATAAATGGTTATCAGTAGTAATAATAATCTCAAAATGAGGGGTTGATTCTTCTTTGTGGGTTAGATGATTACATGGATACCAGAAGCAACCTTAAGGAAAGTAAACTGTGATGGTCTGAATGTCACAGTGTAGCCTACTTTATATTCAGTGTTAACGGATTCCTACACCAAAACCAGCGTGACTGAGGTTGGATTCCCTTTTGTACAGTAGAGTCTGGTGAAAATAGAACGAGATTAACTTGTTAGCAGCGAATGATACGATACACCAAATATCATGATTATGCATGAAAATGTGAATTCTTTGAAGTGTGAATAAAGCGCATTTGCATAAAATATTAATTCTGCTACAAACGTTTGGCCGTTATTTACGTAAATAATAATGTCCATGCAAAAAAAAAGAGTAAATTGTTCGTTGCGTTTGCATAAGCTAATTTGGTAATTGGAGTATCAATTACATGATAAACTAGGATAGGCAGGTGTGTTTGCCTTGCTAGCCTCACCACTGCCTATACTTTCCTCCCTGTCCTTCCCTTCACCGCTGAGGCTCCTCTTTGGCATCCCATCCCAACACTCCGTAACTTCCTTCCACCACAAACAACACCATAGCATCATGACCTAACTAACAACCCAGATCTAAGTATATACACGTGCAAGCATCATGGCGCGTAGCTACAGTGCGCATCTCCATATCCTAGATCTGCCCACCTGTGACGCGTTACTTGTACACAATCCACGTCACCACCGTTACCTCCACCTGTTATTGCCGGTACTTATCCATCGACCAAGTTAATAATTGTGGTGGGATACTTGAATAGGCTACGTGTCACCTGCCTTGTCTGGTATTCGAGCCCAGACTACGATAGTCCGTCAGCCAAATGGCCACCAGACATAAAATACTTCAATACAGCACCTCAAGCAAAGGTTACTTTTCCTATACTTCACTTCTGTGAGAGAGAGAAAGAGAGAGAGAGAGAGAGAGAGAGAGAGAGAGAGAGAGAGAGAGAGAGAGAGAGAGAGAGAGAGAGAGAGAGAGAGAGAGAGAGAGAGAGAGAGAGAGAGAGAGAGAGAGAGAGAGAGAGAGAGAGAGAGAGAGAGAGAGAGAGAGAGTGTGTGTGTGTAGGAGGGAAGGAGTAAGAGGGCGGCGGAGGGGGGTTGAAGTTCTCGTGTCACTGTAACATTGAAGGGAGTGAGAGGGAGAGACAAAAAAAAAAGAGAAAGGAAGAAAAAAAAAGAAAAAAAAAAGTCTATGCATAAGTAACTGTGGCATTAATTATGGGGAGGCAAATTATCAACCTGAGCGAATACCAATTAATAGTGTGTCCACGCGTGTTGCAGTGAGGGAGGAGGAGGAGGAGGAGGAGGAGGAGGAGGAGGACATGGAGGACGAGGAGGAGAAGAAGGAGGAAGAGGAAGAAGAGGAGGAGGAAGAGGAGGAGGGAAAAGAAGAGGAGGCAAGGAGAAGGTGGCTACTGATGATGAATAATTAACTCCAGATCTTTAATCAAAAACGTCAACCAGAGACTTATGTAATTTACTGCCGTCAGAAGAAGCAAATAAATAAAGAAAGAACATGAACAAAAAATACGAAAGAAAAAAAAAAGGAATAAAAACAGGAATAAGGAAAATAGAGGAAGAACACAAACAAAGGGTAACGACTACAATAAATACTACTACTACTACTATTTTTTTGTTCACAGAGAGAGAGAGAGACACACACGCACACGCACACACACACACACACACACACACACACACACACACACACACACACACACACACACACATACACCCACGTATCACTAACCAGAATGACCCTGCAGCCCCCCCCCCCACCCCAACCACACTCATTTCCCAACACATCCCTTGATTTATCCTAAGCTGCCTTGAGTGTGTTGAGTGTGTTGAGTGTGTTGAGTGTGTGTGGTGTCCTAATCTATGTGTCATGTTGTCGCCTCTCTCCACTTCAACACGCACTTTGATAGCGAGAGGAAAAACAATGGAGGAAAGTATAGATGAAATGACACATAGAAGAGAAAACGTAAGAATAATCATTGATTGAAATATTTTAATACATACATAAGTGATTGTTGTTTTTATTTTTTACGGGGGGAAGAAATGTTCCATCATGAATTATTTTACGGTTGCTTAGAAAATACATACATAAATACATACATACATACATACATACATACATACATACATACATACATACATACA
>JAXIVD010004112.1:15000-20000 GCA_036785275.1 Cancer borealis | reverse complement strand
CACACACACACACACACACACACACGGAAAAATAAAACCGAGGGAAGTGAGGCAAATAGGTTTTACAAACGTTATGCTTCCCTGTCTCTTTCAGTTTCCAGACACTAAGCTTATGGTTAAGGCGACGCTCACTTTCTCCGGCAGGCACGTACCGGGACGAGGAAAGGAAGGACAGAGGTGCAACTCGAGAGGATAATGTGTTCCCCGCGGGACCTACTGCCTCACCACCTCTCCCGCCCCTTACATTCCACCACTGTCCCTCATCAACCTGACTACTATACTAACTCCGGCTGCCTCATCTCTCTTACTGACACATACAAACATACATACACACACACAACAAATAGATAGATAGATAGTAAGATAAAAAAAAGAAATGGTGAAAAAATATAAAGATAGGAAGATATGGATAGGAAGAAAAACATTCAGAAAGTGAATTAGGTTGTGTTTCAATTCGTAAAAAGGTTTATATAACTCCTTACACACATACATACATACACACATATACATACGTACATATACAGTACAACTCAAAAGTGTATGTACAAATACACTAATGTCCTACAATAAACTGTATTTGTATTATTAATGATGTAGAAATTACTCAGTAAATCATATATTTCCAAAAGATAGCTTCATAAAAATTTTATATACTTTTTTTTCATTCCACAAATTTACAATATTTTATAAGTATTCTTTGAACGAACTTAATTTTAATTCACTTTGAAAGACTGCGGAGTGTCAGTAGTCGTGTTAGATTACATGCTTGGGGATCTGTTTTGTAAGGTCAATTTTACATTATTCAAAGCTTTGTGTGGTATCAAGCTCTAATTTGTTTAAACATTGTTTTGCATCTTTTACTATATCACCTGAATTCACGACCATAAAAGTATATACATATAAGTTTACAGAAACAAATAAATACATGGAAAGAAACATCAATGGATATCCGTGAAATGATTTGCAGTAAATTAAATTATTACATGAGCCATAAAATTTCTTCCCACATTTTAAAATATCTCAATTATTTTGTTTGTTTTTATCAATGACAGTATATTGCAGGTAAGAAACATCCTGACAGAGTTAATGCAATCACCACCCACCATAAACCTAAAGGGACAAATATGTTACATCCATTTCTTTACAAATTCAATGGACACTAATTATTAATGTTTTTTTTCAATACAAGTTCATGAGGTGACTGATGATGGTGGGTGAATGCGTCACTAACACGTCATCCAGGTACACTATTACACCCCTTAATACTCATCCACACAGGAGATGTAACTTAATATCTCATGCACTATTTCACCCATCGTTCCCTTTAGTACTAAATTGTGACTCCGTTCAAAAGATAGCTCACTAAACACACACCTGCCCGAGCTAACACGAACTAATGTAAATCACCAAAACCTAAGGGCGGATACAACCCATAACGTAAAAAATAAAATAAAATAGAATCCCGTCAACATTCAAAAAAGACGATGATGTAAATAGAAAGTCAAGTATCACACCATCGTCTTGCCATAGCTTGGGTGTATTAGCGAGGGGACACCTGCATACACTTAGCTATTTACCTTACAAGGGTTGACACGCTCGCTAATCCGTGTAACAAGACTTCACAGTTCAAAGTTTAAAAAGATGAGACAAGCTGGATAAACTGTTTGGTCCAAAGCAAATGTGAAGGTGTGGAAATAGCATTGTGTTAAGCCTTCACAGTTTCTCTGGTTGGACTACTGATAACGCGTTGCTCATGTGTTGGTTCTTATGAATATTTTACATATGACATTTTGGGACTACGTTAACCCTCTCTGTTTTGCAATTAATTATCCCAGTTGATAAGTTCAATGTTTGACAATACCTGTAAAGTTAATGTTGATATGAAAGGAATCATTCCCACCGCATTGACACAAACCAAAATAAAACACTCAGATTCCTCTTTTAGACGGAGTGTTAGTGTTTCAGGTCTTGACAGGCAGAAGCAACTAAGAAAACGACAGCAAACCGAAGACGCTGTTCGATGGATGTCATTTTAACTTTAGGAAATATTGTTACAGACTGAAAATTCTACAAAAATACAATGAATAATATAAAACTGAATCCCATCACAATGAGCATCTTAAAACAAGGCACAAACCCTCACGATAAGCTCCACGATAAGGAATCTGTTATCATCACTCGCTGCAAAGTCTCGTTGGTAGAGTTGAGCGTCAAGGTAAGGCAGCGGGAAGCCTCTGCTCCTCCACCTTCCTTTGACTGTCTATCATCATCACCGGCCATCACAAAGGGAACGCTGGTGCAAGACAAGGGGCGTTTCCCAGCTGTGTTCACTGATCTTTGTCTGCTGTTCATACACTCGTGGGAATTCCTTCTCTGATGTGGTCATATTATTGTTCCGTGAATCTTGGTTCACTGTTCATCCCTGGTTCAACATAACGTGACCCACCAACATACATATTTCAAGCATGATTAGAGTATATTCAATTTTGGTTTACTCTTTTTCTTTCCTTTCCTTGTTATGTCTGATATTCATTACTTTATGAGCACTCCTAAGTTTCTTTCCATGAACTTTTGTAAAGAGTGGTAGAATAAATGAAAAATTAATATATTTATCAAAGAGAGATGTTACTGTTGTGCATTAGATAGGTGAAAAGAATGTGGATGAGAGTGAATAGAGGCTAAGAGGAGAGAGGATTAGAGAAAGTGTGTGAAATGTATGTTTCCCTCTAAGAGAAAATTACATGAGCACAGACAGACGGGTCTCTAACAAGCACTAGTAATTTTATAGACAATCTGAATAGTAAGGCCTCAGTTCCTCCAACTTAGCAAACACATAATGCCTGAAGCTTAATATGTACAGAAACAACAGCCTCTTTTGGCTTGACGTACAGGGCACACTAAGGAGGAAAAAGTATAATAAGAATTGTTGTTAGCAGCTTCAGACATCTTAAACTATGAGGTAAAGGTAAGGATAAGGTGGGAAAATGTAATATTCCTAGAGGTGGAAAAATACTTTTTTAAATGTGAAAAAGTTAATAGGTGAAATATTAGTGAAATAAGACTGATTTTTGTTGTCACGTTGGTGGTGGTTCGGCTTCAGGACATTTCTGGTCCTCTTCCCACAAGACTCAAAAACTTGGTTGTTGAATAATTCCATGTATATATGATTAAACTTGAAAATGTAGTGTGTGTATTTATATAAAAAGCATTGTAGTGTTGTGTGGAAATTGAGAGAGTAGGAGAGTAGGTAGTGTGCAACTCTTTTCTACGTAGTGTAACTGATACAAAAAGCAGCTTGCAACACACCACAACCTTTCCCCTCCCCTTGCCCTTGCAGCTTTCTGTCACCCTAACTTAACATATACCAACATAGATTCATATATAAATATCAATCTGTCTATCTATCTATCTTCATAGTTTAAAAAAAAAATGTATACATGATGCAAACAGAACAATATCCTGTACAGTTGTATCATTGAGTCTACTGACCACTACCATTTTGCAAAGGTAAGGTATCACTTGCCTTGTACATTCACCCTTCAAGGACCGAGCTGCTGTGATGTCAATAAGAAATGCCTTGTAACATTGACTCCTATGTTTCTTAATACTCTTTGTTTCATTGTTCCTTGCATGACTGTGGAGGTTTACACTGGAACTTATGTATATGTGGAGCAATCTAATTCACCTTCAGTATCTTCAGTAATTAGATACTTTGCAATAACTTTGAGCTTAACTATATGCAGAAACTGATGATATGATGACTTCTTTTTATCCTTCTTACTCAGTTCCTTACAAATAGTGTTCAGGAGACATTATCTAGAGTGTCCTGCATCATTGACGGTAATTAAACAGCTGGATTTGTTGGAATAGCCTTGCGTCATGGCTTTTGTTTGCGTTGAGTGATGGGACGGCAAGGGAGAGTGACATCGAGGGTGTGGTAACGAGAGTTGTAAATCACACACATAAAGAGACGCCGATGTAGTCTCACTTAAGGTTCACTGCGGCATGTTTATCGTTTATTGCTGATGTAAAGAATTATAATATATATGAAAAAATTGAATGCATTATTATTATTCTTTACTGAACAACTAACACGTACACATTTTGGTTAAAAAAAGGAGCAAAGCTTGAGTGTTTCCATATGACACTCGCACATACGCACACGCACACGCACGCACGCACACACACACACACACACACACACACACACACACACACACACACACACACACACACACACACACACACACACACACACTGCCTATTATAGTTACAGGAAGGATGAAATGAAGATGTAGTCATTTAAAACTAAGTAAAGGTTATTAAATATAAAACAGTGACAGCTAAAAGAGAATCTTACGACTGCAAGTATATCAGTCAACAAGAACAGAAGATGATATACAGCTTAGCAAGAGTCTTGACAGCGCCCCTCCCTCCCTTCCCCTCTAAGCTTGTTGAAGTGTGTCTTGACGTAGTACCAGCCGCCTGTTCCCAGCAAGCCACACTCTGTCCTGGGTCGATCACACATTTTAGGGAGTTGAAGTCCTTCCAGCAAGTAAATTACGTGGAGTTTTGCATTGATAATAAGTGGCGTGGGAATCCATCTCATGAATTGAACCTTTTTTTTACGATTCCAGTTATTTTTTCCGCAACATAGTAATGACAAGTTCCTGACGCGTGAAGTGAGGCAAAACAGGTGAAGGACGGACGTCAGGAGCGGAAGGGGGTGGCGGGGAGGGGAGGAAGGGGGAGCCAGAACCGAATCCGGAGCCACCTGCTGACAGTAACATTCACTGTGTTACTCACTCTCACTACACGCTGCTTGACATTACCAAAGCACGCACGCACGCACACAGGCACGAACGAAACACAAATAAAACACTAACAACAGCACTCACTCACTCGCTTTTTTCAGAATTGTCAACCTCTCTCTCTCTCTCTCTCTCTCTCTCTCTCTCTCTCTCTCTCTCTCTCTCTCTCTCTCTCTCTCTCTCTCTCTC
>JAXIVD010004112.1:0-12500 GCA_036785275.1 Cancer borealis | reverse complement strand
AAGCATCGCATGAAGCAACATAAATCCATCAAGGCTCTAGTGATATAAAAAGAAAAAAGATGAATAAATAGATGAAAAAAAATGCCAGCCTGCAGCATTAGGCGCATCACTGTTCCCCTCACACACACATCACCGTCCCATCATAACTGATTCGAAAAATTCCTTTTCCCCTCCATATGATCGAGAGGTCGACCCTACTCACTGACAGGGAAAACTCCAGCATAAATTTCACCAGAATACATTGCATGACCTGCCATCAAGGTAGGGAGAGGGGCGGGTAGAAAGAGGTATTGAATGGGAGGGAGAGTAAGGGAGAGGGAGGGAGGGAGAAGGGTTTATATGGAAGAGAGATGAGTGGGTTGAGGGCCGAGGGATAGGAGGAAGTTGAGGATTAAAGGGAGGTATTGTGGGGCTACTAGTGTCGGCTTCCCCAGTGGAGGACGAGCGGAGAGACTCAGTACAGTTTATAGGGTCGTGTGTGTGGCTGTGTACGGTGTGATGGCTCAGGGTCTTGTGTGTGTGTGTGTGTGTGTGTGTGTGTGTGTGTGTGTGTGTGTGTGTGTGTGTGTGTGTGTGTGTGTGTGTGTGTGTGTGTGTGTGTGTGTGAAGACCAAAAGAGTGTTGGGCTAAAGCGATTAAGGGTCATGTGAGAGTATATTTCTTCCCTCCTGAAGGCAAAGCATCTATAGTTTTCCATTCAAATAAAAAAAAAAATTGTGAGTTAGTTAGTTTGTCGGTTTCATATGAACAGTCAAGTCAGGCAGGAACACAATTTTCCCACAGAGAGAGTTGGAGCGACCACAAGCTGGAAAAAGTAAAGACCATTAAAAAAAATCACAGCTTCTACATCAGTTACCCAATCAGAGTCATGGTTCCAAACACGTAAATAATGCATGAAGCCAAATAAAATCTGGGCCGAGCACGCATCAGAATTTCTATCTATCGGTCGGACTTGTGGCGCTGTCTGGTGGGACGTGGAAACAATACCTTTTTTTTCCACCCTGTTTCCAGTTTCCTTTAGATCACCAGTCTCCATTTCATCCTGTCATTTCCTTCTTCCTCTGTTACACTAAACACCTACATACACTCCCTCCCTGTATTTATAAACCTGCTCTTTTTTTAGCCTTCCTCCTCTCTTCTCTCCTTGTACACACAACAGGCAGCTACATACTCCACATTCTTCTCCAAACGTAGCCATGAGATCAAAAGGTTTCCTGGTATCTGTTCTTCCTATGTAATCCTATGTAATTCCTATGTCCTGTTCTTATGCCCAAATTACGGTCCAGTGAATAAGAAGTTAATTTATCTTCCCGAACCATCTCAATTTGGTCTTTCTCGCTATGTTTCCAAACTGTCTTTCCTACAGTCACTCTGATATATTAATTCTTGAATCTGTCCTTCCTTGTCACTCACTCGTAAAGAAAATGGCATTGCAGCATCTTCATCTGTGTTACTTCCATCTCCGTCACCTATCTTTATGTTAGCGTCACAGCCTCCATGGTTGACCTCTTTACTGTCTTAAATACTTTCCCTTCCATCAGTATACACTCTAAGTCACCTTTCTCTACCTACCCAATCCACTTAGCCTATACTCTCTTCTCCACCTCTCTATCACACTCTTCATTACTTTGAATAGTTGACCAAATGTATTTAAACTCGTCTACCTTCACCGCCTACACTATAATCACTCTCTGACGTGGCACAATACATTATAAGGATTCAACACAGCGTCGCGTCACCCCTAGACAGCAACAGCAACAGCAGCAGCAACGGTAGTGGCGGTGGCAGCTGCGGCGGCCCACGGTCATACATTGGGCGGCCTTTTTGTAATTAGATTTAGACGCGGTGTAACATAATTTTCCCACGACGAAAAGAGTTTATTTGTGTCTTCATTTGACAGTGAATGCCCGACCCTCGGTTATTGGCTTAATTCTCTGTCGGAACATGCGGTCGCCCTACATTTTAAAAGGTTGCTATACGGGAAATGTTAATTGAAACGGACAACAAGAGGTGAGGTGAGTTGAGGGGAGGGAAGGGGTAGGTAGGTAAGGGTATTCTTACCTCACATCCTCGCACCCTCACACTCTCACACCCTCACACCCTCACACCCTCACACCCTCACACCCTAACACCCTAACACCCCGACACACCAGCCACTGTGACCCAACAATAGTCCAGCTCCCCTCTTTCTCCCCTCCCCTACGACATGTGTCAAATTAAGGCCGTCTACTAACACCTTTTATTTAGCTTAACAACAACAACACTTAAAACAACAACAATAACAGGAATGATACGAATAACAATAAAAAGTATATATAACGATTAATATGTTCATCTTTTTTTAGAGGTAAAGTGTATTGAATCTATGATCAATGCTGCTCTATTTTACGCGTTGCCCGCACCTTCCCCCAACCACACACACACACACACACACCTGAAATACACACCTACACACCTGAAACACACACACACACACACACACACACACACACACACACACACACACACACACACACACACACACACACACACACACACACACACACACACACATTATAGACACAACATATGAATACAAACACCATTCACGGATTTTCTTAGTAATCCCTCAACACACTCACCCTCATGTCTACAAGAACACTAACCACTACACAACATAGGCGCTGCAATAAGGCCTTAACTAATGTATTTATAATTTCCAGCAGTTTGAAATGTCATAACACACGTGGGTATAAATTGTCGGAGGTGCAAATTGGCTTGGCTTAGCTTGGCTTGACTTGGTAAAGCAACGGGACCATCCCAAGGAGACTAGCAAAAAAAAATAAAAAAAAGTTGCTCGAACCTAATTATCATTTCAACATTTTTAACATGACGGTGTTTCCATTTTTTTTGTTTTGTCCTAGTGGTAGTTTCACGTCAAATACATAAATGCCTATATATACATATCAAAACGACTGACTCTAGTTGCTATTTTTATCCTGCAAGGTTTATTTCCTATACTGAAATTTTTTTTTTTTTCGCTCACGTTATACGGTAAATATTCGGCCGTAATTTCAGGCATGCAGAAAGTGACAATCAGCAACAGGCCGATGCATTAAACCCTCACAAAGTTGCCGATGGAGGGAGCGAGAGCGAGAGAGAGAGAGAGAGAGAGAGAGAGAGAGAGAGAGAGAGAGAGAGAGAGAGAGAGAGAGAGAGAGAGAGAGAGAGAGAGAGAGAGAGAGAGAGAGAGAGAGAGAGAGAGAGAGAGAGAGAAAAAAAAAAGTATAATAAAAAGGCGCACACACATCACTGTATCACACGCACATAAGACAAAAGACAAGCAAAATACCCTGAGCAAAGGGACATGGAAACGCGGGTGGCTGTGAGTAGGGAGGAGGAGGAGGAGGTGGAGGAGGAGGTGGAGGAGGAGGAGGAGGAGGAGGAGGAGGAGGAGGAGGAGGAGGAGGAGGAGGAGAGGAAGGGGATAGCAGGCAGGCAGCAGGCAGGCTCGGCGCGGCGAGAATACACATGTGACAAAAATTAGGAAAGCCTCCCTTTTAAAACTTTATGCTGGAGCCATCACGGGGCTTCCAACTTTTTTTCTGGTCTAGCAACCTTGTTCCTCATTAGTTTTGGGAGGATGGAGGAGGAGAGGGAAAGAGAAAAGGGCTGGAGGAAAGTGTGCATAGGAGAAGAATTGGCCCCAGAGAATGAAGATGCAGAAGAAGGGAAGGGGAGAGAAAGAGAGAAAGAGAGAGGGAGAACGAAAAAGAGAGAAAGAGAGAGAAAGAGAGAGAGAGAAAAAAAAAAAGGAAATTACAATGATCAGTGAGGATGGAAAATGGTAAGTAAGGAAGAAAGAAGAAAAAAGTAAAAAAAAAAAAAAAACAATAAGGAAAATAATTCAGAATGGAGGAAACTGGAAAAAAAAGGGGAATTCATGATCCATAAAAAGAGAAATATTTGCAATCTCTCTTTCTCTCTCTCTCTTTCTCCCTAAAAAAAATAGAAAGAATAAATACATAGATACAGATAAAACTAGATAGATAGATAGAGATAGACGGGTAACAAAGACAGAGAGAGACAGATATGGCGCCACACAAACGGGGGACTGACTGCATGCATCACCTTCCACTGCAAAAATAGATTAAAAAATAAAATAATAAAATAGAAAAAGAAAAAAGAAAAAAACGTAAAAAAAAAAAGAAGTGAAAGCAAGCATAGGAAACTACATTTTATTTTCACCATCGTTTTGTTTTGATTCCTCGAATAAACCATGAGTGGATTACTGTCCCAGCACAAAAGAACGAGGAAGTGTCACCCTTACGTGTTGGTGCGTGTGCGTGTGCGTGTGCGTGTGCGTGTGTGTGTGTGTGGTGGTGGTGGGAGGTAGAAAGGTAAGGGCGGGAGGGATGTGATAGATAGAAAAGGTTAGGCTAGGCTAGATTTGGTAAACTCACACACCCCTATCACACATCCCCCCTCCCCCTACCTATTGTTCCCCTACACCTCCTACTACTAACCCCTACCCACTCTCACTCAACCCACACCACGCCACTCCACGCCAACCCTACGCTTAATGGAGCAAGGGAAGGTCTTTCACAATGGGTCCCGGATCTGTGTTCAAAGTTAGATACAGTGTTCGAACGAGACTGAGCAACGACCCGCCGCTACACACACGCACGCACACGCACACGCACGCACACACACACACACACACACACACACACACACACACACACACACACACACACACACACACACGTATATACAACGTCACATAACTCTATCCCTCTCAGTATTTTAACATTCCATTGAACTACGTATACGCTGCAAACTTGCGTAGAAAAAAAAATCGGTAAACTACAAAAAAAGTTTCCAGCAGGATTATTCTTGTAAACTTATATATATATATATATATATATATATATATATATATATATATATATATATATATATATATATATATATATATATATATATATACATGAGAACATATTTTGAACGCATTCTGTACTTAAACTTTACTCCTCCAACTTTTATGGAAGACATAAATCTTATTCCTTTATAAGGTTCCCTCGTGTAAGGATATGAAGTGATCTAGTTAATTAGTTAGGTTTGTCAGATTAGGTTAGGTTAGGTTAGATAACCACAACCACACCACAACCAACCACCACACCACAACCAACCACCACACCACAACCACAACCACGCCACCGCACATACCAGACACTTAAGTTAGGGCCACGAAAGACTCTGCATAACATCAAAATAACATAACGAAAACCATAATTTCAAGGAGAGAACATGGTACCTCACACAAAATATGCAACTCGCCTACAAATAATAATACATTGAACAAAAATATGACATCGACAAAAATTCACTCTGAAAGAAAATGGGGCGAGACTTGAAAAATATTGACATTATCACTTACCTTTAAATTGAGTTCCGTCACAAAACTTTTAGGTATCTTAATGTCAACTACACGTACGTACATTCCTACATCATTGGATATAAAATTATATGATACGTAGATATGTAAAAAAAAAATCCCGATGAAAAAAACTGGATCAGGTGATGGCATTACTCACGTGGAAAAGTCAGGAGCGATGTCAGCCTCCATAATTTGTCAGCCGGGATGTCGTCAGGAGGTGGCGAGGTGTTTCATGTTTGTGGCAACACTGAAAGTCCGAAAACCTGATTATATTTACAAGATTTCTTCATTGTTAAATTTTACATTATCAGACATGATAAATTATTGTCTCAAGGTTTTCTTCATTATTGATATTTCTTACGTATTTATAAACAGCGGGTAAGGTTATGTTGGTCTAGAGACATACTGAAATAATCTTACACATTCTACAGATATAAAGTTATGACGATCTATAAAGGTGCTATTATCATGGCAAAGAAAGAAGGAACATTAACTTCCAACATCAAAACTCAAACTACCGAAGCCTAACGCTGTGATTGCAGCTTCGAAGCGAAACGAACCGGTCCGAATCCCTTCCATCAAATTGTTTCGAACTTACGTTTTTTTTTATTGTTATTGTTATGATGAGATTAAATACGTGTTTCGCCGTGTCACATAGGTTGTTGTCCACCTGCAATTGGTATTAATGGTAACGTTTCATTAGGTTTTCCTGCAGTTCCCACGGGCAGTGATATTTATAAGCTTCGGACGCATCCAATGACAGAATGATATTTATACACGCCAGTCACACCCAGACAAGCTATCACTCACCACCAAACAAAATAAAACATCTCATATATTCACACTCACATATATAAGACGACAAACCAAAGCGTCTTCATTACAACCTTAGATATTTACTCATTCCGTAATTTTAAAGGTGAATAAATGCTTTCAATATATTATAAATAGTAATAAAAGGCACAGGCAACAGAAATATAATGTGATATTAAAATAAATTTGTGTTTGGATATTCATATGGTAATGACAGTTTGATATGTATTTATCTGTGTTGTTTTTTCCTCTTGTTGTTGTTGTTGTTGTTGTTGTTGTTGTAGTTGTTGTTGTTGCAAGCGCTATATATGTTGGTGATGATGTTGCTATTATTGTTATTGATGTTTCTAATGGTGGTGGTAGAAGTAGAAGTAGAAGTAGAAGTAGTAGTAGTAGTAGTAGTAGTAGTAGTAGTAGTAGTAGTAGTAGTAGAAGTAGTAGTAGTCGTAGCAGCTGCCACACGCTATAAGGGCACCGCAGACACTCACTCATCATATCCTTAACACACTTATTCAAGGGGAAAATCCTCCATAAATAGGACTTCATTCGATGAAGGGAAGTGGAGGGGAGGCGGCGGAAAAATGATCCTACAAATATATGCTTCGTACTCTCGGGAGGAAAAGGGAAAAGGAGGAGGAGGAAGAGGGGGAGGAGGAGGAGGAGGAGGAGGAGGAGGAGGAGGAGGAGGAGGAGGAGGAGGAGGAGGCGGAGGAAGAGGAGGAAGAGCAGGAGGAGGAGGAAGAGGAGGAGGAGGAGGAGGAAGAGGAAGAGGAAGAGGAAGAGGAAGAGGAAGAGGAAGAGGAAGAGGAGAAGGAGGATTTGGGAGGAGGAGGAGGAGTACAAAGAAAGAACGATGGAACGGATGGAGGGAGGGATGGAGAGAGGGAGAAAGGGAGGAAGGAAGGGAAGAAGGCTTGCAGGAACGAAAGGAGAAAGGGAGGCTTGTATGTAGAGAAAAAGGGAGAAAGGGAAGGAGGGAAGGAAGGGAGGGAGGGAGGGAGGGAAGGAAAAGAGGGAGGGAATGGAGGCCCGCAGGGAGGGAGGGAGGCTTGCAGGGAGGGAGGAAGGGAGGAAGGGAGAGACAGAGGAATGGAAGGGAGGCTTACAAGGAGGGAGGGAGGGAGGGAGGGAGGGAGGGAGGGAGGGAGGGAGGGAGGGAAGGGAAGGAGGGGAGGGAGGGAGGCTTGCAAGGAGGGAGGGAGGCTTGCAGGGAGGGAGGAAGGGAGGAAGGGAGGGACAGAGGAATGGAAGGGAGGCTTGCAGTAAACATAGAGCCGTCAGCAGCAACTTGTCAACCCAGCGGCCCAACACGCCCTCCCACGCCGCACTGAATAATACATGAACGTCGCTGAGAAAACAACTCCGAGAAGCTTGATGGATAAGTGGACGGAAAGCGGACGGGACGCGGACCATGACGGCAACAACGATGACGACCACGACCAAGGCCAAGACCAATACCAGTAAGAGTATATAGGAAGGTGAGAAAAGGGGAGACAAAACTATGGTGTAAAGTAAATTGGATTGAAAAAAAAAGTGTACTGGAGTGAATGGTTTGCATGAGAAAGGGTGACGAAAAAGGTGATAAAGAGGAAGAGGAAGAGGGTGTGTGTGTGTGTGTGTGTGTGTGTGTGTGTGTGTGTGTGTGTGTGTGTGTGTGTGTGTGTGTGTGTGTGTGTGTGTGTGTGTGTGTGTGTGTGTGTGTGTGTGTGTGCGTGAGGAGGGGGGGGGTGCTATTGGGAGAGTTAACCAAACCAAAGGGGGAAGGGGAAGGAAAAAAAGAGCTGAGAACGAAAACAATACCAAATGGATGTCCATATCCTCCCCATTCACCACCGTGTTGTGCTCTCCCCTCTCATATCTTTTGTAATTGTATTTATTTCCATCACCCTCCTGTATTTACGAGGCTGACGCTGAAGCTAACACTGGTGGCGTGCTGATGTTGTGGAGGGAGGGGAGGGAGGAGGAGGTGGCAATGCAAGCGAAACCTAGGACGAGCACTCAAAACACAGCCCAAAACCCTAAGGAACGAGGCACAAAGAGGTGTACATTTCTTGGTTATTCCCTCGTGACCTGCGACCGCTCGTGTAGTTGAGGCGGAAGATTCTGGAGGCGTGGAAGCATGAGATGGAGGAAGGGTCGAGTGCAAAATTTAACAACAACAAGGCTCGTGGGGGAGCAGGGGGCCAGGTAGCGGTGTGAGGTGTGTGTGAGGGACGCTTGGCACTAACCTGACGCGGCTGCTCTCTCCTGACATCCCTAGGGACACCCACCGCTGCCCCGCCTTCCCCCTCCCTGCTGACACTCCCCTCCCTCAGCCCCAGCACTTAGTTTTCGGCCCCACGCTAGTAATTCTGTTAGGCCGACCAGGAGAGCAACGCCGCTACTTATTTTTCCTTTCTCCTCCTCCTCCGCAGCAGCAGCAACGAGGTGTTATATAAATGTTCGCCGCCGCATTACGCTGCCTGGATATAAAAGGGAGAAATGAAGTCACGGGACTCTTAAAACAGAGGACGAATAAAGTTGTGTTGTGTTCAAGATTCAGACGACGACGCCGCCTAACGTGGCTTTGGTACTCGGTGCTAAAAGTGGAAATGTGTTGCGCCAGGCGAGCTCAGACGCGCCAATACATTCCTGGCACGAAAGTTTGTGGCCCATTTGACTAGAGGAGAAAGTGACTGTTTCCTCCCACTAAATTTGCCTTGCCTGGTTCACCCTAGAGGCAGGTAGGAGGAGGGAACACACCTATGCACATGCCACACCTCCACTCCATTAATACCTCAGCAGCACATGTGACCCCCAAGCAAACACCACCACACATAAAAATCTGCTATCGGCACACCACACCACTCCACCTAGCGGATACAAAACTTTCACGTATAAAACAACACCACTGACTTTGCATTACATTCCTTTTTTTTTATGAGTATTTATAATGTTTGGTGTTTTTTTTTCTGAATTTTTTGTTTACTCAACTTACACAAACACCCAATACTTCCGTCTCCCTTCATGTATCCCCTCGCTTAGTGCAGTATTTCACCGCAACACACACACACACACACACACACACACACACACACACACACACACACACACACACACACACACACACACACACACACACACACACACACACAAACACACACACACACACACCACCTCACCCTAACAGACAAGTACTGGTGTGTGTGTTTTTTTTTTTATCCCTCGCTCTTTTCCGTTTTTTCCTCTCCTCTCGATGCTGGCTGAGTTTAGAGAGACAACAAATTCTTTTCTTAAATTATCAATGTTGTTTGGAATTTATGGAGGCTCTCAAAGTCGTGCAGATTGCTCCTTGGAAGTGTTTTGTACTGAAACGATGCGAAATCAGGAGACCATTATTTTTTATGGTGATTCTATATAAGGCTTTGAAATTATTAATGTCGTCCTGAATTTTATAGCTATTCTTTGAGGGTTGTAAATGACTCCCGACCAGAACTTAAACAAAACTAAAAGGAGAAATATCTTTTTGTAGACTCAATTAAACAGATTGCCACAGAGAGAGAGAGAGAGAGAGAGAGAGAGAGAGAGAGAGAGAGAGAGAGAGAGAGAGAGAGAGAGAGAGAGAGAGAGAGAGAGAGAGAGAGAGAGAGAGAGAGAAAAATGGTCCCTCTCCGAGAAATAGTTCGCCAACTTTTAATTTGCTTTATTGCTTAGCGTGGGACAAAAAACAAGGTAAAGAAAACGAACAATCGGTTACAAGGACCAACTATGCAATAAATCTTGTCCAGCCTTGTGGAAGTGAATTCGTTCCTCTTTTCCAGCACTATCCACACCTTTCCTTATCATTTGCATAATGCCCTTTCTCTAACACACACACACACACACACACACACACACACACACACACACACACACACACACACACACACACACACAAGCACAACTACCCTATCCTCCCACTTACTACATCTCGTTCTATAAGTCAAAATAAACACCCAAGGTACCCCAAAAAACCATCATGGTCCCTTAAATTGTAATCACCTCTTCTTATATGATAATCTCAGACACACACACACACCGTAACATTTGATATGAGACGACTTAGGATGAAGGAACAGCAGGATTTCTAGTCACCTCTATGCAGTCCTTTCCCAAGTGTCTCCCAGGTACCTCTCTCTCTCCCTCTCTACTTTTACATTACCTGGCGTTCAGGTGTGATACACGCCCAGTACACGCCTCGTTGCGCAGTATCCAAAGTACCGCAAAATCCGCTTATACCTGAGTAGCAATCAGAGTAAGCGGATGGTCAATAAAAGGTGAGTTGTGACGTGTTAAATGAGAGGAAGATGAGCGTATTATCTGTTAAAAGGGCGTGAGGGCGGCCGTGATTGCAGGCTTTTGTAAAATTATAATTAAAGTGTGTGGAGAGGAGGAGGAGGAGGAGGAGGAGGAGGAGGAGGAGGAGGAGGAGGAGGAGGAGGAGGAGGAGGAGGAAGAGGAGGATAATTTGTATGTTCGTAGTTTGTAATGTGTTGGACTAATAGTGTGTTAGTGTGAATAGTGAAGGTCTGCTTTAGAAGGGATGAGGCAGACTCTTTACTTAATGCGTGATTTTAGGCAAACCCGTGATTATGGTGAAATATTATGAAGGGGTGTGTGTGTGTGTGTGTGTGTGTGTGTGTGTGTGTGTGTGTGTGTGTGTGTGTGTGTGTGTGTGTGTGTGTGTTTGTATGTCTACTTGGCTATCTTTTTTTCATCTTCTCTTATCTACTTTTTTTTTGTTCTCTCTTCTCTCTCTCTCTCTCTCTCTCTCTCTCTCTCTCTCTCTCTCTCTCTCTCTCTCTCTCTCTCTCTCTCTCTCTCTCTCTCTCTCTCTCTCTCTCCTCTCTCTCTCTCTCTCTCTCTCTCTCTCTCTCTCTCTCTCTCTTTTCCTGTTAGTATGAAAAGTATCTCTCAAGGAACTCTTGGAAATCATCACTTTTTTCTGCACCTTTACACTACTTCCTGTAACGCAACAAATAAAGACAACCAAAAAATATGAAGAAAAGAGAGTTGTTGAAATCCCGTTGACCTTATATGAGGAGGAAGAAGTCAGGGCAACAATACCAACAGTTGATAGGGTGAAGAGGAGGAGGAGGAGGAGGAGGAGGAGGAGGGGAGGAGGAGGAGGAGGAAGAGGAGAGTGTGGGAAATGCGACAACGAGGCCATGATCATAATGAAACGAGGCCTGTAGTAAGAGTGTGAGTCGCGGGAAACGAGACACGTTGCAAAGCAGGAAAAAGACGGAAAAAAATAATACTTAGAAGTAAAATAGAAAAATATTATATATGATGATAAATGTATAAAGGATCTAACTAAAAGGAAATTATCTATCTCTTCAACTATCTATATATCTATCTATGTATATACGTATCTATGTATGTATGAATCTATCTATCTATCTATCTATCGATCGATCTCTTTCCAAAGGGCCTTTTAGTCTTTTCACTGCCACCATATTCCTTCAACATCCCACAACACACACACACACACACACACACACACACACACACACACACACACACACACACACACACACACACACACACACACACACACACAAACACAAACACACATTCCTCCTCCTCTCCTATACAGGCTGATCTCCAAAGGCTTCCAACTCCAGCAAGGGAAGGGAAGGGAAGGGAAATTAAAAAGAGAGAAAAAAAAGGGTACACTGTTGAAAGTTAGTCCAGCTCAGAGTAACTCTTTTTTTCCCTCTTTCCCAAGGCACAGACAGGCACAGACACATGGTTTGAAGTGGATGAAAGTGGATGGAAGTGGATTCTGCTTGCAAGGGATACTGTGGAAATAAAATGTAGGTAGTAGTACTGAGGCAGCTTTGTGTTTTGGTAAAGAGTTTGTAAAGGATAAAATACATACGTCCTAAACTAGCCTAACCTAACCTAACCTAACCCTCTCCAGTCCTTCTTCTTCCTCTATCCATCTAATTTAACCCCATCCAGTTCTTATCCTTCCTCTATCCCATCTAACCTAACCCTATTAATGCATGAACGAGTCTCATCCTTGTTCAGTCCTTGTCCTTCCTCTATCCACCACCTCTTCGTTGTTCTTGTAGTACTTGTTCGTTGTTCTTGTGGTGTCAGACTCAAGACGAATGTGTTTCAAGAATCAGTCATTGACAAAATTTATTTAGGTTGCAGGACTGAAGGGTGAGTGTGAGTGTGATTGAATGACAGTATATTTCCCTCCTCCTCCTCCTCCTCCTCCTCCTCCTCCTCCTCCTCC
>JAXIVD010004111.1:32500-35000 GCA_036785275.1 Cancer borealis | reverse complement strand
TCTCTCTCTCTCTCTCTCTCTCTCTCTCTCTCTCTCTCTCTCTCTCTCTCTCTCTCTCTCTCTCTCTCTCTCTCTCTCCTCTTTCTACTTTACCTCCTCCTTTTTTAAAATAATTGTAGTAATATATGTAGATTACGCCTTTTTCTCACTTTTCTATACAAATTCTGTTAGTTTTTCCATATTACATGGTTTCGCTTCCTCTTCTGATCAGCTTCGACTGGAGGAAGAGTGGGTGGGGAGGAGGCTTCCAGTAGGGCTGTTGCTGTTTGTTCTTCCTTTGTACTCCTTTGTACTTCTCCTTCCCTCCCTATAAGTATGTACTGATTTTGTTCCAGGAAGTGTTAGCTAGACTTAGGCTTCCTCTGTGTACTATCTTAGAGGGTTCCATTACAAGGTAACTTCAGGCCTAATTCTGTTAACTACTTAGTCCTGTTCCCCCTCGTGTGTCTTGAGCTGCTGCCTCTTCAAGTAGCATACCTCCCTCCCTCCCTCCCTCCCTCCCTCCCTCCTATGTTGTGGTCATTGGTGTAACGTTTTCTTTCTTTTCACCAGCCAATAAATGTCCTCTTTTGTAAGCCTCGTTGTCTTTTTGATCTCAAAGACGACTGTAACAAAAATATGTGTTTGATGGAACTGCTTGTGCTATTTTGTAATTAGAGAACTTTACTTTAAGATTGAAGAATAGTAAAATATAATAGTTTTGCTACATTTAGTTTAGATATCAAATAATTATCTACAAATGAGACAAGACAGGTAAGAGAGCCTTCAACAAGTGCATACAAACAGCTAATTGTCTCTTATCGATTACCCACACACAAGACTCTCTGGACATAATTATCGTTCCCTGTGTATTTATCTTGCTATAGACGAGAATAAACTTAAATGTCCTACTACTCCTACTCCTTCTACTCCTTCTTCTGGCCAGACCCGCAACAGGTACTCTTCCCGCGCTATTTTTATCCCTCCTTGTCACGCCACGCGCTACAAACCAAACACTTAACGAGCTGAACAAGATTTATGTGTTGATATTTGAACACATTCCCCTCGTTTTTCTTGCTAATGCAGGTGAACTTCTCTCATATTTTTTACTCCTTCCTCTTTCTAAGTCGTGTTCATGAGTCGTTGTTCTGCCACTTAGTGTGTTAATAGTAGAGAAAAATTACCTTTATTAGTTGTTGGTTAGTAGTTCATCAATATAGTGTTGACCTAACATGCTCCACCCTTTCCTCCTCCTCCTCCTCCTCCTCCTCCTCCTCCTCCATCCCTTCCCTGCCGTTGATCATTAATAAGCGACACCATTAGCAAGTATTAGATCCGTAACACCCTTTCCCTCCTTTCCATCCTCCTTCACCCTCCTCCTACCCCATATCCCTTCCCTCCTTCCTCCTCATTAGCCTCACCTTCCATGCCAGCAGATAATAAACAACAGTAAGCATTCCAGTAATTGATAACTCTTCGAGGAGCGAGAGGTACAAGTCATCCCTCCGGCTGGTCCTTGTTTGTTTACCTATATTTGCACGACGTCAGAAAAGAAAAGAAATAAGTAAAGGATGAATAAGTAGAAAAAAAAATTAACATGAAGATACGAATTAAAAGTAAGATGAATTAAGAATAACGTAAGAATATAAACAAAGTATGATAGTTAAGTAGTATTAAAACTTAGATAAAGGTAAAGTAAAAGTAGACTGAAGGATAATCACCCGTATCGAGCAGCTTCATAGAGAGGAAACAAGACAGTAATTAATGAACACAACAGGTACTCTAAGCTACACCACCACCACCACCACCACCACCACCACCTCCCACCACAGGTAATCAAAACCCTACTCTACCTGGCCTTCAGAGTAACAAGAATGAGAATATAAATAGTAGCTCTGATAACCTCCGCTCGCTGTTACATTATTACTGATTTATGGATAGCTACACATAACGTATCTCTAGTATCTAACCCCACCTAGTTATAAGAAGGTTCGATCCCGTAGGTCAGCAACATCAGGATACAGAATCAACGTAATATTTCAGGTGACATGTGCCACGGTGTCACCTGGTTGTGGTTAATTTACAAACACGTCAGGTAACCTTCCTCCCTTTGTATATATATATTATTTGTTTTGGGGGGTCAGGGGGTTGATTATGAGGTCTTACTTTTTTGTGTGTTTATTTGTTTATGTTGTTTGTTGTTTATTCACTTGTTCTCACCATTCAGAGCGGCCGTTAGATGGTCTTTTTATTTTTATATACACATGATGTACAGTCTTATGCTTTACTTGTAGCTGGAAAAAAAAGAAAAAAACTGAGTAAGTAATAAATAGCAGCGTCCACCCAGTTTCCATTTTTTCTTGCTTCTTATGATAGTGTGCCGTTGGTGAGCCGCACAAACACAGGTAACACAGGTAGTTCATGATGTTTAGGGGGTGATGTTACCTGTGGGTGTGGCCAGGGGTGCAGGTGGGTAATTTAACATCGTTCTCAGGGTATTGAAACATATCATTATCACGTA
>JAXIVD010004111.1:20000-27500 GCA_036785275.1 Cancer borealis | reverse complement strand
GTAACATCCAATACATTCTGTGAGGTATAATTATATGTATTCATAGATATATATGTATAGTATATATATAGGTAGTATATGTAAAGCAAGAATACAGTACTGACCATACGTATATTGCCTCTAGTTAGCTCATAATAACAACAACAACAATAATAGTAATAATAATAATAATAATAATAATAATAATAATAATAATAATAATAATAATAATGATAAACACGTGAGGTCTGTTCATCGAGGGAGTGACATCCTATCCCTCAGTGAGATGAATAATTAATGAGGATGAATGAGAAGTGCCACTGAGGGGAAAGCATCTCCATAATAATCTCTTGAAGGTGAGAAACAGGTGAGAAAAGAGGAGGAGGAAGAGGAGGAGAAGGAGAAGAAGAAGGAAAGAGGAAGAGGAGGAAGAGGAAGAGGAAGAGTAAGGAGGGAGACGCTGTTGAGCAATGGGATGAGGGAACACCACTCAAGGCAGTCAATAATAATAATAATAATAATAATAATAATAATAATAATAATAATAATAATAATAATAATGGTAATAGTAATAATGGTAATACTAGTGGTAATATTAATTAATGTATCGAAGGTAAGATCACAGACGGGTATGTGGAAGGAGCGGCGAGGCGATGGGATGGTGACGGGGAAGAGGTTGTGTTGGGGACTTTATTTTTGTATTTTTAGTTAAGTTTGGGCCTCAATTTGAACTCGAAGAAAACGGAAGATTCCACCCTCAATATTTGGAAGGAAAAGAGCAAAAAAGTGAGAGAAAAAATAACGAACCGTGACAAAGTTAATAATAGTCCTAATTGTATTGTATTATTTGTCAACGATGTGTGTGTTTAGAGTTCTATGTAATTTGCGTTGAATTAATTAATTATAAAACTTTCATGCATCAACTCGTGTAAGATTAATTCTGACCATTGAATTGTAGAAGATATATTTAAAACTTTGTGATTAATCTCGTCGTTATGGGAAGCGTGTTAGTGGAAAGCAAGTTGAATATGTGACTATAAAGCACATATAGTTTCATAATTATCTGTATTTAACTTTTAAATAATCTTCTTTTTATAGTAGATTAACTTGAAACTACATAAAGTAAGAATATATTAAGAATGATACATTTCCTTCCTAGATTGAGAGTGGGAAGCCTGGGTATTATTTATTTACTTTTCATTGAGAGAGAAAGAGGAATGGGTAACGAGGCATCAGAATGTGTAGTGTGACATGCCTCTCCGCCGTGCCTGCCCTCGCCCAGCCGTCAGCTAAACACCTTGGGGGAGTCACACGAGGTACTGGTAACTACACTCTTTGGGTAGAAAGGGATTTGTAACATTGACAAAAAACAAAGGTGTGCCTCTGTGCGCATGGATGTGTACACGTGGCCACACACATGCGCACACACGCACACACATACACACGCTTCGGTATGTACATCATTATATATATATACACAAGTTTAACTGTCCGCGGCAGTGAACAAGGGGACGTGATTTGAAACATTATTCTTCATTGGGTTCATAATAATAGTAATGATAATAATAATGTACTTCACACGTTAGTAAAAGTAATAATAAAGGTAACGTCTTGTATAATCATATAGTAACATTACACTAGAAAACAACTTAACATTTATCATCAATAGATTTCTTTTTTAATATTTTTTATTTTATCTATTTATTTAACATTTGACATAGTAACGATGGGGAACGATCTGGGAAGAATACTATTATATACATATACTGTACTAGACGTCTGTACAAACACGTGCATTCTCTTCGTCAATTGTTTGTATTGTAGGAGTTGAAGTGTACTACGTTGATAGGAAACAGAATTCTTCACCTCACTGCTTCCTGTTCCTTACCATCTTGACGAACCAACCTGTACTTAGGATTCCACGAAGATGAAGAAGAATAATAAGAAACAAAAGAAATGCGAATCCTATAAGTTTTGTTTTGTTGGAGGAAAGCGATATAATTCCAAAAGTGTCTTAGAAGGAAAAATGCAAGTCCCTGCTGTAAATAATAAAAAAATGACATCTTAGAAGAAAATGGTAATCCTTGTTATTTCCAAAACTCATCGGAGAGGATTTTGTTGCAGCCAAGAAAGGTCAGAGCAATCGAGATAAACGTGATGTAGTGCTAACAGTGTATAGCGTAACCCTTAGGACGCCTTCCACGGGCTGCCTTGCGTCGCGTGATGGCTCTAAAAAACAGGAGCACGGCTGTCACAAGTACGTAATGCTCGTCCTTGGCACGGACACACCTGCCAACGGTTAAACACACCTCTGAGCGTTTGTTGGGGTTTGTACTGCGCGAGTTTGATGTTGACACAGGGAGGGTTAGGTTGGGTGAGTGGGTGGTGTGTAGAGGGGAGGGAGGGAGGATAAATAGGTAAGGGGGATGGGGATTGGTTTGAAAGAGGGAGGTGTGAACGGAGGTGATTGATTGATTGATTGATTGATTGGGGAAAGGAGGGGCGTCACAGGGTGGGGGAGGTAGTAATGAGAGTAATATAATAACATGTATAGAAGTGCTATAATATATCGTTCAGTTTTATGACTTAAAGCTATCCTACCGCTGCCGATAGTGACTCAGTGACCCTGGCTTTATTGCTGCCTGTCATCATCATTATCATCATCATCATCATCATCATCATTATCATACTTTTCTTCATCATTGTTACTGCTATCAACCATCTTATTTTGTTTAATCATCAATATCATCATCATCATCATCATCATCATCATCATCATCATCATCATCATCATCATCATCATCATCCATGTCAACTTCCTATGTTCGATTTCTTTCTTCGTTGTACTGGAAATGTTGCTATACATGATGGTGCTCATTTATTACTTCTTGGAGGAGGAAAAGGAGGAGGAATACTTTCGAAAATGGCTTGTTCCTACTTTCCTTTTTATTTATTGTTTTTATCTATTATTTTGCTTTGAAACCCAGCATTATTGGGGGGACTCGTTCATTTACTTATTTTTCTTATATAGTTTGTCCCTCGCATTTTTTGTCATTTGCTAAAGTTTTTTTTTCTAACCATCCAAAGATTAGTGTAATATTGGTGGTTTATTTTTTTATCCCTTTCCTCACGGATCAACACGCAAGGCATCAAGTGTCTTATTATCCTGTCTATCTATCCGTACTTGGATATGTTTCTGTCAGTCTGTATATACGTCTATCTGCATGTCTACCTTTCAGTCTGTTATTTATACAAGTCAGTCTTTTCTGGTTTACTGTACCTGTCTATCCTCCACTCATTCATTCCTCACCTTCTGTCTGTCTCTGTCTATCTGTCTGTCTGTCTGTCTGTTTGTTTGTCTGGTCCTTTGTCTCCTCCTGTCCACGACCGTTTGTACCCTTACCTCCCTACCTACCTACCCCCTGCTAGGTCATGTCAGGCCCTCGTGTGCAAGTTAATCCTTCATCTCAATTACGACACGAGGACCCAAAGGTAAGGCTGAGCCCCGTGCTCAGGTGGGATACTTCGTTGTTTTGGTGGCAGGACAAAAATTAAATGAAAAAAAAAAATAAAAGAACACAAGTAAGGGGAACAAAATATATTGGTTTCTACAGCGTGACCTCTGATCTGTTTTTTTTTTTTTGTTCTTTCTCTCTCTCTCTCTTTCTCTTTCTCTCTCTCTCTCTCTTTTTCTTTCTCTTTCTCTTTTCCACACTACTGATAGATTGAACGATCGACTTTTTTCATCCCCCCGGCGGCCGTGCAATCCGCTGAACAGTTTAAAATCCCGATACTTTCGTTCTTTTGTTATTTTTCTCGTCCCGCGTTCACTCCCCCGCGTCCCCTTCACCACACACACTTTTTAACCATCAATCGCCTGCTGTATATGAGTTTTTTTCCCCACTCAAAAAAAAAAATGGAAAAAGCAAAATAAAGGTGTAAAAAAAGTCAAGAACAGTAGCATTGTACACACACACACACACACACACACACACACACACACACACACACACACACACACACACACACACACACACACACACATATATATAGGCCTAAATAGTAGTAAATGTTCTAATTGATGTAAAAGGTTGATGCTAACTTGTCTTCTTGTAATGTCCAATTGTCTTTAAGTTGTCTCCTAAATCACGTCACTAATTCGTCGCTCATAAGTCTCTCTTCCTCTGATGACTGATTTTTTTCCCCTCACTCTCTCCTTCCTTCTTTGTTCCGTCCTTTCTTTAATTTCCTCTGATATTTTCTTCCTTTCTTTTTATTTTCTTTATTCCTCTTTTATCCCTTTTCACTGGTTGTCATATCCATCGAAAGTGTGAAAAGGCAGGTCCTCCTCCTCCTCCTCCTCCTCCTCCTCCTCCTCCTCCTCCTCCTCCTCCTCCTCCTCCTCCTCCTCCTCCTCCTCCTCCTCCTCCTCCTCCTCCTCCTCCTCCTCCTCCTCCTCCTCCTCCTCCTGCACCACCACCACCATCACCTCCATCACCAACTTTGACAAGCCCATCGTCTATAAATATAATTATGTATAATTATCATATTAATAAACATCTATCGCCTTAGTCCTATATGGCACTCTCCTGATATATTGCGTGTGCTTGTGGTTGTAGTAGTAGTAGTAGTAGTAGTAGTAGTAGTAGTAGTAGTAGTAGTAGTAGTAGTAGTAGTAGTAGTAGTAATAATAGTACATTACCACCTTTGTCTCTCCCTAACTTGCTTATTTACTCTTATTTTGGAATATATAAAAATTCTCTCTCTCTCTCTCTCTCTCTCTCTCTCTCTCTCTCTCTCTCTCTCTCTCTCTCTCTCTCTCTCTCTCTCTCTCTCTCTCTCTCTCTCTCTCTCTCTCTCTCTCTCTCTCTCTCTCTCTCTCTCTCTCTCTCGTTCCCAAATTACCTCAATTAACTCAGCAACGACTAATAATACCACTTTCTTACTAACTCAGCAGCATCACCTGACCAGCAACATCTTGACTAGAAAAAAAACACCACCACTACCACTACCACCATTACCACCACTACCACTACCACCAGCCGTTACCAGCAACACTCCACTAACACACACACACACGCCACATCAACCTGCCACAACACCGACGTAACGAACAACTCAAAAACCGCTTAGTAAAGGAATTATACATAGAGCAACAACAGTATATATAGTAATAATAAGGACAATCGTAATAAGAGTAATAATAATCGTAGTAATTATAACAAGGATAGTAATTATTGATATATGTAACAACAACGCAATAGTCGTTTGTCTCTTCCTCTGCGATAATCTGTATATTCGTAAACATAGTTGCGTTACACACCTGCGCTGACACACACCTGTACCGTGGGAACGTAGGGTACTTAAAGGTGTGGCATCAATAGTTTATTTATCCGAATGTAATAATGACACTGCTTCATTTGGGATTCATTTGGGGTTCATTTGGGGTTCGAACGGGGAAGCAACATAAGAAGGTGCCTCCCCTACATTATTACTATAGTGAACTTTAGTACTTAAGAAGTTTATTCATGAAGGTCTGAGTATACTATTATGAAGAGTTTACAGCATCATTACCGGAATAGAACAAAGGTCTTTTAAGTTATTTGTTAATTAATTATTTTGCCTAATTTTTCTTGACAGTGGAGTGTGAGTATAGTAAAGAAGTCAGTTTATAAACATTGAAGTAAATTAAAACAGTTGTTTCTATATAAGAGGAGCAACTGCAATCTTTGTTATCTATCTATTCATTTTTTGTTTGTCTCCTGTGGCGGAGCGTGAAATGTAAATATAATAGTGTATCAAGTTATGGTTACAAACACTCCCTTAGAGTAAAGACAATCTGTATGCGAATCGACTGCACAAGGGACACACCTGAGCAGCGCCTTGAGGCCAATTATGGCTTACAAGGGCTTTGTGTCCAGATGCGTGGGAGGGCTGGTGGGGGGACGGCAGGCAGCTTGGGGGACTAGGGACAACCTCTCGAGAGGGAAAGAAAAAAAGTTTTCAAATTGAGTTTCCCAACTTTTTAAGACCATTACCGGGAAAGGTAAAGTATGTGAGGGCGTGAAGACGTTAGTTAAGGCCAAGCTTCTTTGAGGTCGAATAAATATAATGAAAACCTCAGCGTGCGAAGAAACGCGGAATTTTCGACCTCCTGTTCACCTCCTTTAACCCTTCTCGTTCCTTTCTTTCTCCCTTGTTAGTAGTGCCGCCACTCGTCAAATAGATGCCAGGTGTAACGTAAAACTTTCAATCTTTATCTTGGAAAAGCCTCATTTATAGTATCAATACCAAACCATTTTAAGATCATGCTCTATTCTTAAAGTGTTTTTATAAAGTCTTGTCATGCAGGTACGGTATTAGCTTCTTATATAAAAGAGTAAGCTTGGAAGTCACCCACAGCTGTCTGCCGCTGCTGCTGTTTCTCCGCACGTCTTAAAATACTTTCAGGAGCCGAGTATCACAACTTAGATTGGTTTTGAATCTTGTGTGTGACTTTTTCTTCCCTATTTTGTGGAGAGGCAGAATGCGTATATTTAATTTTTTTTCTTTCTGACCTTCCCCTTAATTTTGTTTTAATTTATTTTTCCTTCAGCATTCAGTCTTCTTACGCTGTATTTCTCATTACTTTTAACTCTTCTTTTCATTAATCACAGTCGTTCGTCTTTCTCAACAATGGAAATGGAGCAATAAAATCTTTGGCTTCGAATCCCCAATAAATCAGTGTCAGTTAAAGTCTCGAAGCGGTGATGCCACAACCTTAGAACCACTCTGAACCTTCTCTTAAGCGTCCATGTCCAGGTTTTATTTCCCTCCCAGCGGTCAGTGTAACACGCCTGCAGTTTTGTACTAATATGCCGGGAGGAGTGACCAGCCGCCTCCCTTAGCTATACACCTGTCCTCTGCCTACCTGTCTTCTATACCAGTATTATGGTGCACTTCCTAAAACCTGATTCGCTGGTATTTATTTTTAACTGATTCACTCACCATGGTTTTGCTTCACAGGAGTTACATGTACTCATTCATCTTTCTCATTATTTCACTCACTCACTCACTCACTCAATCTAGAAGACAACTACTGTCTGATTTGTCTTAACTCATTGTCTTGATTAACTTACTGACTGACTGACTGGCTTGACTAGGTAATTGGAAATCGCTGAAGTTAGCGCGTTTATATAATGAAATCGAGTCAAATGAAATAGTACGGGATTCACTTGACTTCGAACCAGCCGCTCCATAAAGTACTCATTCATTGAGCTTGTGAACCTATAATTCGGCTATTTGTATTGTTGGTTTCATGGGTCAAAATGTAAAGCACGTCCGTCATCATCATCATCATCATCATCATCATCATCATCATCATCATCATCATCATCATCATCATTATTTAAGAGCAGTTCGTTTTCATCATGTTTCGTTGAACTGGTCTCAAGGTGTTGGGTTCAAAGTTCGAGGGTTCAGCAGCGTGTCTTACATAAGTTTGAACCTGTGCTACACTATTATGAACAGTCTTGTAATGAT
>JAXIVD010004111.1:15000-17500 GCA_036785275.1 Cancer borealis | reverse complement strand
CACACACACACACACACACACGAACAGTCCGATGAATAAATGGTTGGACAGGTGAATACGTGACTCACATAATCATTTCCAGGTATTCGTGTGTGCCATGCCTGTGTAACCTAAACACACACACACACACACACACACACACACACACACACACACACACACACACACACACACACACACACACAGAGAAGAAAGAGAAGGTTATTCGGTTATGGTTACAAGTTATTCTGATTCTTTTTTTTACATTTGATATTGCAAAGGACACTTTTATGTTCCCTTTTGACTTATTGATAACCGCTGACTGGGTTTTTGTTTTTTACTTTCGTCTTCTGTGGCAAGGAATTTTTTTTTGTCACTGAACCTTGGCCAATGTTCGTATTGGCTGTTTATTTGATACTTGAATTTTTTTTTTTTTTTTTTTTTCCCTAAGCATGATTTTTTTTTTAGGTTTAAATGAAGGCAAGTAATCAGGAATGTAGTTAGTTAAGGAATATAGCTAGGAAGTCGGGTGTGTGTGTGTGTGTGTGTGTGTGTGTGTGTGTGTGTGTGTGTGTGTGTGTGTGTGTGTGTGTGTGTGTGTGTGTGTGTGTGTGTGTGTATGTGCGTGTGTGTGTGTGTGTGTGTGCGTGATATTAAACTTTACAAAATAGCAGTGTTCGGGTAGCCAGCCAGTCACCTATAAGACAGATAAAGTGTCTTAAAGTTTTGTCGTCCCTAAAAAGATATAAGAAGCTATAACAGAGCACAAGGGTCTGTCCGCGCTCTCTCACAGCGACTTCAGACTTGGTAATACTATTCATGAACAAGAGAGGTTCTGGATCGATGCGGCTCTCGCGTAGCATCTCCGGTCCGCGTGGCGCCGGGCTGGCCGAGACGCGACGCCAAGGCTAAGGAATACAAGCAGGAGGAAGGAACCCCATCACGCGACCTTGAAATAGCGACTCTGATAACGATAGCCAGAGTCACCCTCGTTTTGGCTGTTCAGATTAAAGTGACAGATAAGCCCCGCCCCCTTCCATGCAGCGACCAATCGAATTTGTACTCTTAGCCTGACTTTATTCAATCATATGCGTCATAGCAGGGAATGGGGCGTGGTGTATCGGCCACTGTAGCCAATCACATACCTCTGCACGGATGATGGGCGCAGCTGATCCATACATAGACTTACACATGTACACGTTTCCGTATGTAATGTGTAGTCATGGTTAGGTACACACAAGCATGCAGACATAAATACATGGAGGACAAACTTTATTAATGAAAGGATGAAGAAAATCAGTGGGTAAGAACATGCAGTATAGTGAACAGAATGATGGTGAAGATTAGTAACAGGCACGGAAAAGGTCATCTTTTCCGCCCGTGAAAAGGGGACAACCCGCGAGGGATTGAAACACAACGTTTATTCCGTCAACTTTATTATTTTTTCCCGCTCGATCTATGGATAACAAAGAGAATGGAGGACCTGCGTGTCTAGAGAGTGCCGGGGAGAGGCTTGTACTATTCGACTCAACCGGGGAGAGGGGAGGAAGGGAGGGGAGACGGGAACTCTTAATAGAAAATGGGGTGAGGGTACTGTATGTGTCTAAGGAGGGGAGGAGGAGGTTAAGGGAGAATAACATGGGTGGTTATCACACATTCATCGACAATGTATATAACAGCACATCGGCAAAGCTATATATGTATAAAAAGGCCTAGAACTTTCACTTGGTTTATTTTTTTTCCATTACCATTTGTTTAGTGTATATATATAAACTTCACCATTTTTTTCATATAAAATTATAAAAAGTTCTGAAAAAGGCTGTATAAGAGATATATCTATACTTTGTTTTTTGTGTGTTTGTGTGTTTGGGATGACAGTGCTGGGCTTTACAAAAATATATGAATGAAGGCGGAGATAACCAGCCAGGGAGGTCATAGTGCTTTTCATGAGGGAGGGTTTAAAAAGGGATCACTGGGTCACCTCCAACAGCAAGAGGTCACCAAGGGAAGACTACAGTGTGACTCGTAATGGAAAAAAAAGGTTGCCTACTAACACCATATTAAGTGATTCATTCTCCCTACTGCAGCCATTGTTTCCGTGGCTGCCACGCCCACTACTGTTCCTTTTCTTTTTGTGTTGCCATTTTTTTTTCTCCCATCTAGGAGTGGACCCTTTGGAAATTGTTCAAATGTATACAGCGGTTTTAACTTTTTTCCATAATTCTTTTTTGTGTCCAAATCTTGGCCACACAGTTTTATTTTGACCGAGGACGTATTTTTACAATCCTCGGTTTGATTCACTCACTGCATTACTTTTTTGTTTCACTCGCCAAGAAGTTGCCGCTGTGGATAAGGTCCGTCACTTTACATTTATTTGTATATCTTTTTCTAATTGTTTGGTGCCAAACAAGGGTCACTCGTTTGTTGGTCCGCGCCATGGCCAGGCGGCAGACACAGTGGTCCCTCCGTCACCAGGGGCCACTGAAGGCAGTGTTCTCAGGGAAGTGTGACTCGCGTTATA
>JAXIVD010004111.1:0-2500 GCA_036785275.1 Cancer borealis | reverse complement strand
ATACATCATGAATAAATGTTAGTAAAGATGGGGGGGGAGGGAAGGAAGAAAGGGAGGGAGGAAAAGGAACAAGTATAGTGAATAAATGAATAAGTCAATAAGCAACAACGTGACCAGGGCATGAATGAGACAGGTGATATACGCGTAATGTATGAACAGAAGAATGAATGAAGTATGCATAATGAATAATACAGCAACAACAAGGACAACAGTTGACATGTGGTGGTGAAGGTGATGGTGGTGAGCTATGAGTGTGTGGAACTATGCATTAAATGATGGGAGGGGAGAGGAAAGGAGGAGAAGGATCGAGGGAGGTGGAGGTGGAGAATGATGATGATGATGATGGTGAGTCACGTCATAACAGTTACACGGCATCGTCACCTACACGTCATCAACACGTCATCAACATGTCACCTACAACAGAGCACGTGTCACCTAACCTACGGGAGCTAAGTCACATGTAGCCCTAAAAACATCTGAGTAAAACACCCTAAATACAGCATCAAACAGACACTAGATACACAAACAGGTACTAAAACCGATTCCACGTGAGGGTTGAAATCTGTGCAGTATTTATTTACCTGTAATTAGTGCTATTATAACTGTCATTACTATTCTAATGTTCTGATTCACCTGCCGTCACCCCATCCCGTCCCCTAATGGCATACACCTGATTGTGATTGTGGGCCACGACCCTCCTCTCACAGGTGTCCATCTTTCACTCACCTGACCCGGGCGACTCCCTCGTGTTCTCTTGGTCGTCTGAGGGCAATCTCGTCGTTTCTGTGGGAGAGATGAAAGCATGTGTTAGTGTGTATGAGGTGGAGGGTCCCGCTGTACTAAGATTAAAGGTAGATTATTAGATAAGTCTCCCCCTTCACCTTATCTCTGCAAATCTACTATAGTCATCCTTATGAGAGTGGCTTAAGTGAGCTTGTTTTCTTCACCGCGGAATGAGTGGTTTAATTGGATGGGCCTTAAGGTTGTAAATAGAATGAGCTGCTTTGTGGGTAAGAGGTTGTTGTTGGTCTGTTGTGAGAGGATTCTAGGTAAAGATGCTGGTTTATATAAAAAGCTTTGCATGATGAGAATAGAAGTGGTTGGAATTTATTATTATTATTGTTGTTATTGTTATTATTATTATTATTGTTGCTATTTTTATTTCCATTTTTTAATTTCCTGTTTAGGCTTCTCTTATCTCCACACTTTTTACTCTTATTTTTCCTCCCTTCTCTCTCCTTCTCACTCTTTCTCTCTATTCTTCATTTTATTAATATTTTTGCGTGTTATTTTTTTTCTCTCCTGACAAAATTATCCTTGTCTCACTCGTTTTTTTATATATATATTTTGTCAACATCTCACATAATCTGTTTCATGAAGGCCATTTTTCTTTCCCTCATCCATTAAATGTCACGTGCAATTTTCCTTTTTCCCCCTCATTTTATTCTTATTTTTCTCCAAACTTTTTTTATGTCAAGAATTTAATATTTTGTCAGCAACTTATATAATCAATCTCATGAAAGCTATTTTTCCCCCTCTCTCATTCCTTCTCTTCCTCATGTTTTTTGTGTTTTTCCCCTTTTATTTTATCTATTTTTTGCAATTTTTCTATTTTTGTATAATCATGAATAACTTTTGATAATCTATGAACGACTTTCTCTGTCTATAATTTTCTTCCTTTGCCTCCTGCTAAATTTACTGTTTTTATTTATACACACAACCTCCATTTATCTTTGCAATATTTCATCACCTAATAATATAATCTCCCTCATGTATAATTCTTCTTCTTCTTCTTCTTCTTCTTTTTCTTCTTTATCTGTCATCAATTTATATTCACCGTTTCATTATTACAGTTTTCCTATTCCCCATATTTTTATATTCTCATCCTTTCACCCTCTCCAAACTAGTCTCATTTATTTTACCTCCTACTTTTTGTCCTCTTTTTTTCCTCTCTTTCCAATCCTTGTTGTCCCCTTCACACCCTGACCACATTTTCCTTCTCTTATTTTTCCCCTCTCTTTATTTCCCCAGTTCTCCTTTCCTCTCATGCTCTTTCCACAAACTGTACCTCTCCCTCACCTTCTTTTTTTTTTCCTCACATCTATATTTTCGTCCTATTTTTCCTGTTGTCTATTTCCTCCCCATCAGACCACTTTCCGTTTTCTTTGCCTCGTGTTGCGTTTTCTGTGCATGTCCACTAGACTTAAAACTAGTTATAGATAGTTGAGAGAGAGAGAGAGAGAGAGAGAGAGAGAGAGAGAGAGAGAGAGAGAGAGAGAGAGAGAGAGAGAGAGAGAGAGAGAGAGAGAGAGAGAGAGATACAAAACAAAAAGAGACACAAGCTTACCTTTGCCCTGACTTTCCCCAGACGGCCCAGGGTTCGAGTCTGAGTTCTGTCAGAGAGAAAGAGAAAAACACAGTTGATCAATACCTTTGCCTCCTCCTTTACTCCTCCTCCTCCTCCTCCTCCTCCTCCTCTCCTCCTCCTCCTCCTCCTCCT
>JAXIVD010004110.1:35000-38818 GCA_036785275.1 Cancer borealis | reverse complement strand
CACACCGTTTCTTTCTTCTTCTTTTTTCCTCTCTCTCTCTCTCCTCTCTCTCTTCTCCTCTCTCTCTCTCTCTCTCTCTCTCTCTCTCTCTCTCTCTCTCTCCTCTCTCTCCTCTTTCCTCTTTCCTCTCTCTCTTTTTCGTCTCCCTATCCCACAGCGTGTTCCCTTTTACGTGAAAAAAAAAGTTTAACAAAATATAAGGGTAAAACTTCACTAGTTTGTTTGGGTACAGAAATAACGTAATCAGAACAAACAGGGTCTTGGGGGGGGGGGGGGGGGGGAAATATATATATATATATATATATATATATATATATATATATATATATATATAGAGAGAGAGAGAGAGAGAGAGAGAGAGAGAGAGAGAGAGTGTGAGGGATATACAGGTAGATAGATAGATAGATTGATAGATAGATAGATAGATAGATAGACAGAAAGATAGATACATAGATAGATAAATAGATATTTCATCTTCTATCCGGGAAAATTCAGTGCTGACTGGTATTGCATCAAACATTAGTAACTAGTATAAGTATGACATTCAAATCTACCTTGATTTACTTCTCTGAATAAAAAAATATATATATATAATGGCTAACACATCTCTGTTTGTATGGCGGAAAAGAAAAAGAGGAATGAATGAAGGGAAAGCGCATGCTTAGTGCTTAAAGGGGAGGAAGGAAGGTATATGAGGGAGAGAAGGAGGAGGTGAGGAAGAAAAGCAAGGACGCAGGTAAAGAGGGAAGGTGAGAGAGTAGAGGAAGAAAGAACAGAAGTTAGAAAGAGTAAGAAAGATAAGAAGAGGTGAGAGAGAGAAGAGAGAGAGAGAGAGAGAGAGAGAAGAGAGAGAGAGAGAGAGAGAGAGAGAGAGAGAGAGAGAGAGAAGAGAGAGAGAGAGAGAGAGAGAGAGAGAGAGAGAGAGAGAGAGAGTAGAGAAATTAATTAAAGCTTGAGTGTTAAAATTTTTAAATAAGAGCTAATGAGGAATATTATCAATTATGGTGATTGTAATAAAAACATGTTTGAAAATCAAATATTGAGCTAATTCATTTCATACAAACACATACTCTTGAAAGTTATTGCAAGATGAAGAGCATCGTTAAAGGTGTAGTAAGTTGATATACACTCGACGTAAATTTACCCAAAAGTAGTTTGCATGTGATTATTTTTTACGCATAGAAATACGTGTTTCCTGTCAGGAGAAGATATTGAGAGAAGGTAAGCTGTTGCATGATATAGAGACAGTGTGTTTTAGCTACTCTTTAAGATTTTAGAAATTGTATTTTTTAAATATATTTTTCACTTATTTCATGGCGCAGGGCCCGAAAACACACACACACACACACACACACACACACACACACACACACACACACACACACACACACACACACACACACACACACACACACACACACACACACACACACACACACACACACACACACACACACACACACACACAAGCACCAATGCACGCGCGAGGTGTCTTTTTCAGTGTCTTAATTTAAGGAAGAGAAAATTTCCATCACGCTTCGAGTATCATCAATGTTTTCATGCATAGTAATTCCCCTCCACACAACCACACATAAGAGGAAGGCTGTGGTCTTTGGGTTGATTTTTTTTGTGTTCGCTTGTGGAGAGAGAGTGAAAGAGAGAGAAAAGAAGAGAGAGAAAAAAAAAAAACAATCCTTTCATTCTATTCAGTCATTGTATATGTGAATTTCCTTTCCTTTTAATATTTGTTGTCCTTTGATTGGCCGCTGTAATCGATGATGCTTCATAATAGACAAAAGAAACTTGAAATGTTTGTCCAATAACTGTTCTTTTATGTCTCTCTTCCCCCGCCCACCCGTCCACCCGCCCACCCGTCCTCCTTGCTTGCAATAAGACCCTAAATCCCTTGACTCTCACAACTCACACTGTGCTTATTTCTCTTACCTCCGATTATAAATACTGTACTTTGATTCTAATCCCTTGTTACTGCGAGCGTCTGATTCATGTTTTTTTTCCCCGTCCAGCAGGCATCTGAATAGCGGGTATTACCTCTAATGAACAAAAGATATTTAGGTGAAAAGTTATCGTTAATCGGAGTTCTTGTATTTTGTAACTAGAGATTGCTTTTCATCCCCGCCGGCCCGACACGCCCCGCATCAGCTATTGATCGTTCAGCCCCACACCTGGAAAACGAGTATCCTGCTTAATTAACTAAACGTGCAGGACTCAGGTGTTATAAGGCCAGACCCCGCCTACCAGACCCAAGGAGTGGTGGTTCCTGTGTATATTCATGTCACTGGTATATACACATACACACACACACACACACACACACACACACACACACACACACACACACACACACACACACACACACACACACACACACACACACACACACACACACACACACACACACACACATATATACACACATACATACACATATCTAACCTACCAGACCCAGCGAGAGGTGGTTCCTGTATATATTCATGTTACTGGCATACATACATATACACACATACACACACACATACACACACACACACATACATACATACATACATACACACACACACATACATACATACATACATACACACACACACACACACACACACACACACACACACACACACACACACACACACACACACATACACACACACACACACACACACACACACACACACACACACACACACACACACACACACACACACACACGCACACACACACACACACACACACACACACACACACACACACACACACACACACACACACACACACACACACACACACACACACACATCTCTGAATCTTAACCCTGCAAATAAAACACTGTGTAATGAACGCAGATGTCACACTCGACCCTCTTACTTGCCCTTTACAAAAACTTATTACATCTACTTGGCATCTGGAGAGCGAGTGGGTGGGGCAAGAAGGAGGTGGAGGGATATAAACGTCCTTACCTTATTCATTATGAAAATACTCATTCCTGTCATTCCTTCCTCCCCTTCTCTCCTTCTCTCTCTTCCTCCTCCATTTGCCCCACCCTCCTTATCCTCCTCCTCCTCCTCTTACACTTCCTCCTTCTCCTCCTCCTTCTCCTCCTCCTCATCATCCTCATTTTCCCTCGTAGCCTGGAGGTAATATGACTCCTAACCATTGTTTTATGATTTTTCCTTTTTTCTAGAGGAAGTAATATTTCTTTTTAGTCCTCTGGGGTTGTAAGTAGGACGACGTGTTAAATAAATAAACAATACAATTCTAACTTTACGTACATAGTTGCTGTTGGGGTGACAACAAACAGAGGTAGAATGCATAAGTAGACGAAAGTTGGAGAACGAGGAGAGGAGGACGAGGAGGAGGAGGAGGTGGAGGAGGAGGAGGAGGTGGAGGTGGAGGTGGAAGTGGAAGTGGAAGTGGAAGTGGAAGTGGAAGTCGAAGTGAAAGTGAAAGTGAAAGTGAAAGTGAAAGTGAAAGTGAAAGTGAAAGTGAAAGTGGAAGTGAAGATGGAGGTGGAGGTGGAAGAGGGAAGAGGAAGAGGAAGAGGAAGAGGAGGAGGAGGAGGAAAGGAGCAAAAAAATGGAGATTAAGAGGAGAAGAGGATGAGAAGGCGGTGGCGGCAAAAAAAGAGAAAAATGAAGAGGATGAAAGAGGAAGAGGAGGGAGGAGAGAGGAGGAGGAAGAAGAGGTAGAAGAGGCAGTTAAGAAATCCAAAAGACGAGGATGAAGAGGAAGATGAGACGTAAGCAAAAACAGAGGTAGAGGAGGAGAAAGAGAAGGAGAAGGAAGAGGAGGAGAAAGAGGAG
>JAXIVD010004110.1:27500-30000 GCA_036785275.1 Cancer borealis | reverse complement strand
TTGGAAGGGAAAGTTCAGCTGTGGAGGAAGGTCGAGCAGAAGAGGAAAGCGGCGTAGTCAGTTGAAGCAATTAGTACTAACAAGACCTCCTCCTCCTCTTCCTCCTCCTCCTCCTCCTCCTTCTCCTTCTCGACTCCCTTCCTTCCTACACTCTCCGTCCCTCTGAAGTCCTCCTCCCCTCTTCCAGTCCCCCTTCCCCGTCTTTAGTTTTCTATTCCCAATCATCCTTATCCCTTCTTTCATTCCTCTTCTCAATTTACGTCTCCATCCAATTTATGCCCTTCTTAACTTTGCCATTCTTATTACCTCTTATTTTTCCGTCTCCCTGCTCCGCCTTCATCTCCTCCATCTCCTCTTCCTCGTCTCTCTTTTTTTTTTTTCTTATTCTTTTCTTCCTCATCTTCGTCCTCGTCTTCCTTGTTCTCCTCCTCCTCTACTCTTTATTTTTTTTTTTTTTTTTAGAATAATTCATGGGCAAAAGAAGAGGCGAGTCGAAAATGAATTAGTCTGAACGAGCGGAAAGATCAACAGAATGAAGAGGAAGAAAAATAGAGGAAGAGGAAGAGGAAGAAGAAGAAGAGGAAAGGAAAAAAAAAAGAATAACAAACATAGGAAACGATGGAGCAGGAGGAAAAGATGTGGAGGTAGGAGAGAATGTTGGAGAGAATGCACAGGACGGGGAGGAAGGAGGGGAGGGGAGGGAAGTGCAGTAGGGCTAGGGTGGGACCAAAGAAAAAGAGAGAGAGAGAGAGAGAGAGAGAGAGAGAGAGAGAGAGAGAGAGAGAGAGAGAGAGAGAGAGCGAGAGAGAGAGAGAGAGACATACGATCACCTTCAAATGAGCTCCGTGGCAGGTCAAGTTCGGCAACCTCTATCGATCTCTTACCTGTCTGTCTTACCTATCTGTGTCCCCACCTGCTTCTTTGTCTCCTCTCGCTTCTATGTCTCTCTTCTTCCTTCGGCTTTTGTACCTCCACCTCCACCTCCTCCCACCCCTTCCCCCTCCCACTGGCTTTTGTTTTCTCTCTCCCGCTCGTATGTTTCTCTCCTTGCGTCTCTTTCCTGCTTTTCCTCTTTAGCTTTTTTTTCTCTCTCTTTCTCTCTCTCTTTTCTTTATCTCCTGTATCCATCCCTCCCTTTTGTGCCTCACCGTTTCCTCAAGTTTCTTTTTTTACATCTTCCCTTCGCATTTACGTTCCTCTCTTTACTACTTACATAACTCTCTTTTTTTTCTCTCTTTTTTCCCTCTTCTTCCATTCTTTGCCACTTCTTTATCTCTCCCATCGTCTATATCTCCCCTAGCGTCAGTTCCTCTTTGTTCTCTCTCTCTATCCCTCTTGTTTTATTCCCTATTTTCCTGTTTCTCGTCTTTATCCTTAATGTCTGGAACCATCTGTCTGTGGCGACTCTCATGCCCTCATTGTTTTCACTTTTGTGTGTCTCAGCCGTTAATCACTTCAATTACGAATTAAAAATACTGTATAATTGTCTCATGAACGTCACACTGCAGGTGTCATAAATCTTACACCTTAAATACATGCATTATCGTATTCTTAGAAGGAAGGTATTTACATTCTCTACGTGCTTACATACATACACACACAGACACACACACACACACACACACACACACACACACACACACACACACACACACACACACACACACACACACACACACACACACACACACACACACACACACACACACACACACACACACACATCCACACACAGAGTTATATACAGTTCCTACGTTCATCCATATGAATTTCGTTTTCACCTGCGATTATTTTTTTTTGTTTGAAACTCAGTGAAATAAATTTCGGTTCTTGGTCCTCTAACTGACGTTTGTAAAAGGAAAAGTTTTGAAATTTGGAGAGGTGACAGTCAGAGTCCACGAGTCCACTCTGGTGTTGCTCCGCACGACACTCAAGAGACAGGACCACCGGGCACCCACCATCTCAGGCTCTGGACAGTTCCCTTGACACACACACACACACACACACACACACACACACACACACACACACACACACACACACACACACACACACACACACACACATACACACACACACACACACACACACACACACACACACACACACACACACACACACACACACACACACACACACACACACACATACATACACACACACACACACACACACACACACACACACACACACACACACACACACACACACACACACACACACACACACACACATGTACACTCTAAACTCAACCTCTGACATCGTTCTTGTATAAAACCTTCATGTATTCATAGTATCATGGTGGAGTCTAAAATTTCATGCGACCAAAAGAAACAGTCAGTGCTGGGTTTACCATGAACCAAGTGATCGCAGAGTCTTAGCTGTTGAGACGATCACCTTCAAGAGTAAAGTCTATGGCAATAATTAGTGAACAACTGAATAACCTTTAGTTTCATCCTCTACAATTCTCCCTTAATTTCACAGAGCCTTTCAGTAAATC
>JAXIVD010004110.1:12500-20000 GCA_036785275.1 Cancer borealis | reverse complement strand
CTAATTGAATTTCGCCAAGTCAATGTTGGAAGGTCACTGAAAATTATTCTTAGTATACTATTTGATTACCCATTGATTAAATATTGTGTATGAATATGGATGATTGTTTTTATGATGTGATTAAATTAATTATTCATCAGGTAAGAACAGTGAACTCTGGGATGAATTGGTCGTTAAGGTAAGCCGGTGGTGGTTGTAGAGTAGGTGGTGGCGTGGGCAGCGGGCCAGCCAGCTCATCATCTCCCTTCTGGCATTGCCACTAAGTGTACTGCCTCAAGCTATACATTTTTCCTAAGGTTAGCTCGTGTCAGACTAATTTAGCTTAATGTACATAATGAAATACTTATTCACATGAGTGTAACTTTTGCTCAACACGACTCCTTAGGCCACTTTCAGTATGAAGGAAACACATTAACACTGTTACTACTTTTAAGGGAACCTCCATCGAGTTAAATAATGGCCGTTTTAACAAGGTAATCACCGCTACTAGAGACCGATGGTTTTAAGCTAATTGCTCCAACAACGAAATTATGTTCATAATTATAATGGATCATGATAGTACCAGCAAGACAACGACGCTGACGAGACGAGGATGGAGAAGAACAAGAACAAGAACAAGAACAAGAACAAGAACAAGAAGCAGAAGCAGAAGCAGAAGCAGAGCAGAAGTAGAAGAACAAGAACACGAACACGAGAAAGAAGAAAAAAGGGCAAAAAACAATGAAAACAATAACAAAAATGAATTCATATGAAAGAGCCAGAGCTCCGCCGCGTATTGGACACATAAAACATTTACTACTTTCTTATCAACTTTTATCTCTTGGCTCACACTGACCAGCCCACCACCATCACCACCACCACCACCACCACCACCACCACCACCACCACCACCACTACTATCACGAACACCACCACCACCACCACCACCACCACTACTACCCTTCGTTTCCTCCACGCCCACGGCCAGGCTCCAGCGCACAGTTGACCGAAAGACCAAAGAGAGAAAAAAAATGTGGAAGATAGAAAAAATACAAGAATAAGAAACTAGAGTAGGAAGAAAGGCAACTTGTTTATATTATACTCGGGCCATTGAGCCTTTTGTTTCAACGATAAATCCTTTCCTTGCTGCCATTACCAGGGCCGCCGTTGCCCTCCCCTCCACTATAGCTACAAGGCTACGAGGGACCCCTAATTTTTAACCCAGCCTAGAGCGCGGGCTTGGAGGGGCACGATTTTCCTTCTCTTCCCTTCACATCCTCTCTCTCTCTCTCTCTCTCTCTCTCTCTCTCTCTCTCTCTCTCTCTCTCTCTCTCTCTCTCTCTCTCTCTCGCTCTCGCTCTCGCTCTCGCTCTCTCTCTCTCTCTCTCTCTCTCTCTCTCTCTCTCTCTCTCTCTCTCTCTCTCTCTCTCTCTCTCTCTCTCTCTCTCTCTCTCTCTCTCTCTCCCCCCCCTCTCTCTCTCTCCCCCTTCTCTCTTTTCTCTTCTCTCTTCTCTCTCTCTCTCTTATTTTCCATGCACTACCGTTTAGAGGGCCCATGGCAACTGTGTATGTGTGTGTGTGTGTGTGTGTGTGTGTGTGTGTGTGTGTGTGTGTGTGTGTGTGTGTGTGTGTGTGTGTGTGTGTGTATGTGTATGTGTGTGTGTGTGGTTTTCTTGAGAGTGCTGATGGAAATAGACTTGGTTTTTGCTCTTGTGGCGGTGGGAAGTGTGGGCGTGGAGTAACAACACAAAGTCAAGGAATTTCAGACCAGGAAAGGGAGTGGAGGACAACTATAGAAAGAGAAAGAGAAAAGAGAAGGAGAAGAAAAAGGGATGACGAAGAACGACGACGACGAAAAAGAAGAAGAAAAAGAAGAAGAAGAAGCAGGAAGGAGGAGGAGGAGGAAAAGGAGGGAAAAAAAAAGGTGACCAGTTAAGGATAGCTGTGAGAAGAGAAGGAAGAGGAAGCTGTAAGTTTCGGATAGCAGTGAATGGCGAAGGGATAGCAGTAGGAAAAGGAGAGAAAATATAGAGCTGGAAAGCGTCTGGAGGTATAGGGCGAGGCAGGAAGTGAAAAATATCTGCTTAAAGAGTTTGGGAGAAGAGAAATAAGAGAAAAGCATAGGTTCAGGGTGACAGACGAACGGGAAAGAAAATATATAAGACCAGGAAGTAAAATACGACTATAAAGAAAAAGGAGGAAGGAAGAGTGAGGGAGGCCAAGAGTTGAGGGGGAAAAGAGATGGAGGTAAAGGAAGGAGGGGCAACGGCACAAACTTGAGCAACTGACTTGAAAAACGGGGTGAAGGGGGTGGAAGAAGAGGAAGAGGACAAGTAGAAGAAAGAATCGGAAGACATCAGTTGAGGGTAAGGAGGAGGAAGCGGAAGAGAGAGAAAAAAAAAGAGAGCAGGAAGATGTGAATGGATGAAAAAAAAAATAGGGAAAAAGGTGGTGGAAAAGCGAGGCCAGAACAACCGTAAAACGAACGACAATAGGCTTGGCGCGGTGCTGCCTCGATCCAGCACAGTGCTTCCAAGTCTCGACACTACTCGGATCATTTAACGCCCGGTGTTAGTGCGTAGTCGATAATAAAGAGACTTCATCCCTCCCTCCACCTTCCCTCCACCCTCCCTCTATCCTCCCTCCCTCCCTCCCTCCCTCCCTCCCTCCCTCCCTCCCTCCATCTCTCCTTCCCTCCCAGCCTCACTTCCCTCTCCCTCACTTCCCTCTCTCTCACTTCACCTTCTCTTACTCGACCGACCAATCCAGAGACTACCACGTCACGGTCAGTTCACCACAACCACCACCACCACCTTCACCTCATCCTTCCACCACCACCACCACCACCACCACCTTAACCTCCACCTCCACCTCCACCATCGTCATCTCAAACTTTTTTTTCATTTCCCGTTTGTTTTATTGCAAATGGATTTCGGTAGTGAGCTTGAAAAGGGAGAATTCGTCTCTGTTGTTGTTTTTTTATCCCCATTCTTCGTTATTTATTGTGTAAGTTATGTATGTATTGTACGAGTACTGTACTAGTGATGTGCTGCTGCGTGTGTGTATGTGTATGTGTGTGTGTGTGTGTGTGTGTGTGTGTGTGTGTGTGTGTGTGTGTGTGTGTGTGTGTGTGTGTGTGTGTGTGTGTGTGTGTGTGTGTCAGGAAAAAAAGAAGTAAGGTTGCTATATATTTATGATAATTTAAGTCCATATACTATGAAGCAAGACGAAAAAACGATCAAAAAGTTTCCGTTTGAAATAAGATTCTCAATATTCTCATCCTGAACGGAAAGTTGATGCCCAGGTTTCCCCTTAGCGCCAGGGGCTGTCTTCCCATTTCCCCTTCCCCTTCTCCTCCATCCATCCACGGACCAGCGTGTTGAGGAAACTGAAAAATGGGTTCCGTGAAGAATACTAGAGAGGAATGGAACGAAGAACCTCATCCCAAGTGCCTCTCTAGTTCTCCATATCAACTTCTCCCTCAATGTTATGTATGGGCGTCACCTGCTTCGAATATCATTACATGTGAACTTCAACATTTTCTTTCTTAACTTTGACCAGAACAAAAAAGACTGACAGAACCTTCCTCTTCCACCCGTGAGCCGAAGGACTTATACTTTAAAAACACCTCGGCAAGAAGAGTGGTGGCTCTACCCAAAATTCAATAAAAACACCAATAATGAACGAACGAAGGAATAAGAAACATCAACAACAACGCCTTTACCACCGGCACCCCCATGGAGGGAGATAATTAGATTGAATATAAATTTCACCCAAAGGCAATTCATCCACTGCTACACCGACCCGTCAGCCTACATACCAACCTACAACAATACAAACTTCGCCTCTACTGCCTTCCACCCACCAACTCGACACACTTGAAATTTTTATAACCAGTGTATAGCTCATGAATTTCCTTACTCAGAGCGTCAACAAACAAGGAAAGTCACCACGAACTTCCCAAAAGAATTCCCCGCAGCAGGTAGTGACAGCGGCAAGCAAGGTAGTCAGTGCTCTCGAGACGCGTTCCAAGTTGAAGTCCTTTGATCAGGCGGGAGCGTCGTCACACGGTCACTGAGGCGCGTCTCTGCCAGGTTGTGATGCTGATGAGGAAGTTTTATGAGAGATGAATCAGGTGACGAGGTAAAGTTACACTGACAATATACTTTTTACTCCAGCGGCTATTAGAAATACGTTACCTGTTATGGGGTGTTTTATGTTTTTGTTTTTTTATCGTTAAATATATTTCTCCTTTTCTCACGGTAAAATACTGCCTCGATGAAAGTTATGTCGTAATTAATGTACGAGGTAAACTTTGCGTTGTGTTTTATTTTAAACGAAATATTTTTTTCTGCGTAAAGTATTTTCGTGCAGCTGCGTAGTCGCACAGCTGCTTCCATCCCCAAGTCTAGTAATCTTCACACTTTATGGCATCGTCAATCATAATGAATTACATCAGATCCAATGTGTCGAGAAATGCAAGCACCAAGAAATGTAGAATGATATATATGTATATACATGTATATATATATATATATATATATATATATATATATATATATATATATATATATATATATATATATATATATATATATATAAAGGAGAGAGAGAGAGAGAGAGAGAGAGAGAGAGAGAGAGAGAGAGAGAGAGAGAGAGAGAGAGAGAGAGAGAGAGAGAGAGAGAGAGAGAGAGAGAGAGAGAGAGAGAGAGAGAGAGAGAGAGAGAGAGAGAGAGAGAGAGAGAGAGAGAGAGAGAGAGAGAGAGAGAGAGAGAGAGAGAGAAAAGGAAAGAGAGAAAGAATGAAAGAGAGACAGCCAGGCATGACTGACTTGGGGCAGTGGAGTTGTGGCAATAATCTCACTTCTGCCCACAAGTTTCTAGCGAGATACAGTTTTTAGTGGCATCTTTTTTCATTATAGTCGTAGGATCCCTATAATATTACATCTACAAAGTTTCCCACAAGGCGGCAGCTCATGTATCTATCCGAAGACTTTCCTTTTTCCTCCACCCGGCGACACTTTAGGCGGCAGTGGAAACCTGTTATATCCTCACAGGTTTCTATCACAAAGATTGGAACACAAGATCTATCTAGTATGTAATGACAGCTTTAACCTGTGAATTTGAAACTTGAATAATAACCAAATTAATGGGAAATTAAAAGAAGTGTATAGCAAGCAGTTATAAGGTCATAAGATTAAGAGAAAAAAAATATGCAGGAGAGAAATCATAACAAAATACATCTTATTAACAAAAAAGAGCATAAAAAAGTAAATGGACTCAATATATTTTTAAAAGAGTGTACAATAGATGTAGTAAATGATTTAATGAAGCAGCATACGCAGTAGAGAGAGGTCGGTGATGTGATCGAAAAGTTTGCAAGTAAAACTTTGGTAGAGATTGCACAGTGATGAGCTACATAACGAGGGTTGGAAGAAGCCTTTGTTCATCAGTGAACTCGTTACTTCTTTTCGTCTTCTTATTCCTCTCCTTCGTCTCTTTTGCCTTCATTTTCGTTTTTTTTTCTTCTTTTTTTCTTCTTTCTTCTTCTTCTTCTTCTTCTTTATTCTTCATCATCCACAATGTGTCTACATCTACACTACATTATACATCATAACACGCACAGATAGTCCCGAATTGATGGTCACCACTACTATCTTGACCTGTAACGTGCTGTTGATCACCATTAGGACTTAAGACACAAGGGCTCGCTACTCCAGGGGATGACTAGTGCACGATGTCCCACAAAGGAAAGTACACAGTGTATTATAAAACGGAGCTGGAGCCTCATTGACTCCTGCCTCACTAGAAAGCGCGAAGCAAAGGCATCACACCACCCCGCGAATTGACATCCACACTGTGCATACACCTATACTATACACTCAGCCCATTATCATACCAACAAACATTTATACCTCCCCCACAAACAATAATAGCCTTTTTTCAGAAAGTGGCGAACCACATGACTGCATTATTTCGTGTCAAGCTAGTTTTGTAGTTGGTATCTTTTTTATTCTTTTGTAACTATTACTACAAATATGCAAACACCTATAGTTGTGTTTTCTTTTCTCATTCAGACCTAAAAGTATGTCAGTCACTGCATAAACTTACAGTGAATTGAAACCTTTTTTTTTTGTCTCAATAATTGTAACGCCATGGATATGAAATATATCTATATTCCATACGAAATCCAGCATATTCCCGAGAAATTTATATCAAAGTTGAGTAATAAACTAAACTTATCTGTATTTTTCTTATTTATATAAGTTTCCGTGAACAAAACTTTCACTGGATAATAAATCTGAAGAACGTCTATTTCTGTAAGAATACAATAACAAAAGTAAGATTACAATAAAACAAGGGATGAGACAAGTTCCCTAAACCTGCTCACCTTTAACGTAGAAAACTTATTTCATGGAATTACAACGAAAAAAATAAATGAATTAAAGGAGTTGGAGAATCAGAAAATCCTTATATTTACTGATGCCATTACTTCGATGCATGAATCCGAAGAACAGCCACGCATGAACGTTGAACTGCGATGTTAAAAGTAATTCAGAAAGATACGTGAACAATATCAAACTATTACTTAATGATTGTACATTAAGATGATTTCGATTTGTGAATGTTTTACTTGCGAGTTGAGAAATACGTTTACTTGAACAAACTATTAGTGTTAAATCAATCCATCTATCGTAAATAAAAGATAAATACTCATGGGTTTTTTTCTCGATATACAGAGCAACATATTGACTGTAATCATTCCAATTTTTTTTTAAAGTGAGATATGCAACTACTGTATTCAACTAGTAATGATAAAATAATAGACCATGATTAACTTGAGAACATTCCCATTCACCTTTTCTCATGAAGCTCCTCAGAGAAAATTTTGCGTCGCTTCAGCTGATGTTTTTCACTTCACTTATCGTTAATTGCGATGAGTCTTTGTTGTTACTGCAAATTGCAATGAGGAGCACCTTTATGTCTGCACATGTTAATGAAAGTACAGAAAGTGTTCATTAAAATTCATGAGACAGCCAGGAAGTAGGGAAGAAAAAAAATAAAGAGGGCAGCAATGAGAGAGAGAAAAATAGAAAAATACAGACAGACAGAGAGATAAACAGATAGACAGACGGATAGCCGGATTGCATCAACAAAGGCTTGCTTCTTCTCAAGTTTCCCTGGCCTTGCGAAGTGGCCTCAGATTACCCCACCTCTCGTCATTAATTAAAACGAAAAGTTCAAGCATAGTGATTTTGCTGCAAATAATTTAAAAAAATATATATTAAGTCCAGTGTAATTAAATGAAACTTGAAACCATAAAAATTTAGCGCCAGTGTTGGGGTCACATATCAGAATTTAAGGTTTTCAAGGATGTCACCTAAGTCAGTGAAGCTCAGACGAATCCGGCAGCAAAGGGAGCGTTCGGCCCGGAAGCTGGGAGGGAGACGAGAGGAAGGAAAGGGGGGAGGATGAAAGGAAAGATGGAGGGAGGGAAGAAGCGAGGAAAAGAAAGAAGGA